>CAUYON010091306.1:0-23396 GCA_963573935.1 Arctocebus calabarensis
ATGAAATGTTCTGTAGATGTCTGTTAAATCCAGTTGTTGAATGGTTAAGTTTAAATCTAAAATTTCTTTACTTAGATTCTTTTTTGGAGGATCTATCCAACACAGCTAAAGGAGTATTAAAATCTCCAACTACTATGGAGCTGGAGGAAATCAAGTTACTCATGTCTATTAGATTTTTTCTTATAAATTGAGGCTCATTCTGGTTGGGTACATAAATATTAATAATTGAAATCTCAACATATTGAGTAGTACCTTTAACAAATATGAAGTGTCCATCTTTATCCTTCCTTACTTTGGTTGGTTTAAAGCCTATTGTATCTGCCAGTAAGATTGCAACACCTGCTTTTTTCTGTTTTCCATTTGCTTGGAATATAGATGACCTTCCCTTCACCTTGTGTCTAAATTTGTCTTTTAAGGTAAGATGAGATTCTTGTATACAGCAGGTATCTGGCCTGAATTTTTGTATTCAGTCCTCTTTAGAGAACAATTTAAACCAATCACATTAATTGAACATTTTTAATCGTTTCATCACTGTGGAAGTTGAAATTTGATAAAAACTTTCTGGGCGAGTTTACTTTTGTGTTGGAAAATTACACTGGTCATTATGGAGGATAGGTCTGAGAATATCCAGGAAAGCTTGTTTAGTTATGGCAAATTTCTTCAACATGTGGATGTCATTAATGTATTTAATTTCTCCATTATAAATGAAACTCACTTTAGCTGGGTACAGGATCCTGGGTTGAAAGTTATTTTGTTTTAGGAGATTAAAAGTCAATGACCATTCTCTTCTTGCTTGAAAGGTTTGATCAGAGAGATCTGCAGTTATGGCCGCTGCTGGCAGCAGGCCAAGGCCCAAGGGAAGCCAATCGGGGCCGCGTGGGAGTCCCCATGGAGTTCCTGGCCACTCCGGGCAGCGGGCTGAGGACCGTGGGTCATGGATCAGAGCCACACAGGAGGTGAGGCTGGCAGGTGGTGAGCTCATCAGGGGGTGGAGTGGAGCCCTGAGGTTCCAGGCAGAGTTCCTGGCCTGAGGGCTAGCGGGAGTTCAGAGGGGCCCTGGAGTCTCTTACCTGGCGGGCCACCTGGTCCGGCACACAGGGAGGGTGATCGCTGCTCAAGTCCTCCTCCCTCAGTTGCAGCAGAGGTCAGGCTTCTGGTGTGTCAGGTAAGAGGGAAGAGGGGTCCTAGAAGTTCAGAATGGCGGAAAACTGTAATTCAGTTTTTTTGCCTGAATCTTGGTTTTTTGGAGTCACAGCTTGCGTCAGCAGAGGTGACCTGCAGTTATCAGTTCTCTCTCTTGGCTGGGTTCTCAGTCTTCAGCTCAATTGGGCAGTTTCTGGAAGTTATCTTTCCTTTTGGACAGGAGCCTCTGTTGCAAGCTGCTTCCAGTCGGCTATCTTGACTCTCCCTGAATCCTGATTAGTAACTTTTCTGAAATAATTTTGTATAGTCTGTATTCTTCATTGAACTAATGGTCTAATGAACTAATGGTCATTTAATAATTGTGAAGAGAAGTCCTTAAATTCCTACCAAGTGTAGGTGTCCTCAACGTTGTCAAGGGGACTTGTGTGCCTCTTGGGCTATACTCTCAACTCTCACCCAAACTTTCTGTAACTTTTCTAGCTTGCCTTGGCCTTTACCTCCCACTCACTGAAAGACCTGAGGTTCCCGAGAGATGAGAGCTTACAGCCTTGTCAGATCATCAGATGTGCCCAACCATGGAAAGGTGCACAAGCTATTATAAGCACATAGCCTTGTAGATTCACAGGAGGATGCCAGAGCTGTTCTAAGTCCCCTGTGGACATCTTATTTCCCAACTTTTCCTTTTAAACTTTTTGTTAGCCTATTGTTTACCTTAACTTTTACCAACAGTCTCAGGCACCCATGATGTTAAATAATTACCTATGATTTGGAGCGGGCAAAGGGTTCTGGAGAAATGGTGGTTTGTACTGGTCAATCTCCAAGTATTGTCAAATAAAGATGATGTTGGGACTAGGGTATTCGAGGGAATATTAGACTGGTCAAATAATGACGACACTATGAGGGTTTAGCATCACATTTCTCCAATCTGGCTCTGTCACCATCAGTGGCTTCCAGGATGCTGGCTTTCACCGTGATGGAGGGCTATTTGTTTTCAAGATTATTGCAGAGCTCTTAGTCTGGGAAAGAAGATGAAGACAGAACAAGTAAAATAAATGCCTCAAAACTTTCTTTTTTACTAAGATTAATGGAGAAAGCAATTTTCATTGAATTAGCACTCTTCAGATTGCTCTAAACCTTTGTTTCGTTTTCAGAGTTGAGTCTAACAACTTTTGCTGGCATTTTCATTGCTTTTATGGAGAAAGGAACTTTCAGAAGTCATTTTTTCTGCAAATTTTGCTTAGATTTAGATCATCACAATTTTTCAAAATATCTCTGATCCATAAATTCAGTGTCAATTATAAATATTGGCTTAAATCTGGTGATAAAGCCATATCTACCAATTCTTAGAATGTTTGGCTTTGTTCTGTGTATCCTAAGAGTTAGTTAACAAGGGGTCTGTGGACGTCCTGATTTCTGAGGGTTTTTCCCCCAAAGGAAACAGTCTTGGTATGTTAGAAAGAATCTTAGCCCCAGAGGACTTGTGTTTGTTTGGCATGTATTTCATAGTCAGATGAAGGCAAAATAAAAAAAACCCCAAAGCTGTACTTTGCATATTAAATTTAATCTTTAAAAATAAAAGAAAATAAATGATACAAAAAGTCTGACAAATAAAAACCTAAGATCATAAATCTGTACAATGTCATCTGGAGAATAAAGAAAAGTACACAGTATGTTCTGGTGAACATTTATACACTTGATTATAAGTGTTTAAATGTTGGCTATTTTTGTGTGTGTGTATGACCATGTGTGTATCTGTTTTCCTAACGTGAGAAGTTTAGGAACCCTTGGTACTAGATGTGAAAGAGTAACTCATAGTACCATGTTAAGCCCTTTTTGCCTTTACTCATTTAATCTTTGCCATGACTCATAAATGGTAGTGTTATTATGGATGAGTAGCCTATAGCGCAGTATGTGTAAGTAAGGAGTTAAAGATATTCATCAAGTAATTGACAGAAAATAGCCCAACTCAAGTCTAACTTAGTGTTCCTCAGAGAGCTCTCAATTGCTCAAGAAGAAATTCCAAGCACCAATCAGAACTCTTTTTTGAATACACCAGAGTTCATTGCTTTGAAAACTAGAAAGAACCTTCTTTTTGCAAAGTTGACATCTTAGACCAATGTATAAGATTGTATGTAGTACAGTTAGGGAGACAGATGTTATGCAAGTAATTATGTGAACAAAGTTGGTAAGTGCTGTACAGGGAAAGAAAATGAGACAGAAATGTGAAGGGATAATGTAGGAGCCCAATTTAGGTGGTGGGGTTAGTGAAGGATGAGCTGAGTATGTAATATTCATACTGAGGTTGGAAGGGTGAGCAGAACAAAACATGTGGGGAGGATGTTAGTCTGGAAGGAGTTCTTGATAGGCAAGAAACAGAGAAATTCAGGGTAAGTAAAGCATTAGTGAGATGGAGAAGGAGGACCAAAAGGAAACTGGAGAAGCGGCAGAAGAGCAGAGACTGTGCTGCGGTTTACAGGTCATAATAGGAACGTGCACTTGCCTAAGAAAATTTAAAAAACTCCAAGCAAGATGGGAACATGACCAGATATGCACTCTTAAAATATCACTTTCAAGGGGCAGCGCCTGTGGCTAAATGAGTAGGGCACCAGCCCCATATACCAAGGGTGGCGGGTTCAAACCCAGCCCCAGCCAAACTACAACAACAACAACAACAAAAACAGCTGGGCATTGTGGCAGGTGCCTATAGTACCAGCTACTTGGGAGGCTGAGGCAAGAGAGCTGGAGGTTGCTGTGAGCTGTGACACCACAGTACTCTACCTAGGGGAACCAAACGAGATTCTGTCTCTAAATAAATAAATAAATAAATAAAATTAAAAAATTATCACTTTCAGTTACTTTCCAGAATATGTTTACACTTTTTAGAGGTTGATACTTCAAAAAATCAAAGCTCTTGTTGTTAATGTTGTTGTTTTTAACGAGGCACAAAGAAACAGAATAGGAAATATTCCTTTGAACTGTGAAAATGAATTGCAGGTGATAAAGTGGCATCTTCCTATCCAGTTAAGAGGTCTTTGCAATGGCCCAGGCCAGGAATAGTGCTGACCTGGCTGAAAGTGTTGGAAATAGAGGTGGGAAGAAAGGAGTGCGTTTGAGGTGTGTGCTGCAGGAAGGAGCTGTGTGAAGGTGACTACCAAGATGGTATCTCCTGTTCCTAACATGGGCACACAAACCCATGGTACCCTTTCCTGAGGTGGAGGCAACCAGAAGAGAAACACTATCACTAGAGGGTAGCGAGAAATTGTTATTTTTCATGGACGATATTTGAAATGCCTCTATAACATCCAAAATACTGATATTCAATGGACAGTTGGATACACAGGTGTTAACTCAGAAAACATAAAGTCTTTGAAGTCTAGGTAGCATTTAAAGTAGTGGGAGAGTGTGAACTTACCCAGAGTAAAAAAGCAGAGTGGGAAAAGAGGCAGGAAGCCAAGTTTCAGGAAACAATAACACTAGCCTGAATTGCATGACGAAGTTTCAATCGATAATGAATCACACGTATGACAAGAACCCTATAAGATTACAGGACTGTACGTTCACTGTCCCTCTTCCATGTTTAGCTAGGCTTACAGACACAAACACTGACCATTGTGCTAGAGTCGCCTGCAGTGCTCAGTATAGCACCACGTTGCACAAATTTGCAGCCTAGGAGGAGTCATCAGGGGCAAACTGTCGCCAGGATTGGGCTTTGTGTAAGTGTATCAATGATATTTGCACAATGACAAAATTGCCTAACAATGGCATTTCTCAGATTGCTGAACCCTGGTTAAGCAAAGCATGACTGTATTCAAAAATAAGATAAATCAAGAAGGACCCTTGAAGAAAGCTGAAAAACATTTAGCTAGAGAAGGGTTATATTCTAGACAGTGATTTTCAATTGGCATGCCATGAGAGGATCTTAGATGTGCCACAAACATTTTTAAAGATCAGTCATTAAATTATTTTCAAAAGAAGTTCAAAGCAAAGAAAGTTTGTTATTTTTGTTTGTTTTTTTTCTTAACTCCTTTTTTTAAAAATCAATATCATTTAAGTGTGCTGTGCAAGTTTATCTCTTGGTTCAAGAGTGATGTGAGATAAAAATGGTTGAAAAAACACTGCTCCAGGACAAAAGATTCACTAGCCACAACCAACCACTAGTTATGCCTTAGGGTTAGCTACTGTGATTTCACAGGAACTGGATTATGTCAAAGGGCCTCAAGTTTTACTAGTCTCAGTGGATGTTCAAGCTGCACACCAGGAAGTTTTCACTGTTGGTAAGTGGAGAAGGCTTTCTGCAGCCTGTGGCTATGGCAAGTGTTTGTCAAATGTACTGAAACATTGGAATGCCAACATCCCCTTAGCTGCTAACGTCCCCACTGCATGAATAGATGTAGAGGTCAGAGATTGCTAATTAACTGCTTCCTAAGGCATCTTTGGACAGCTGAGACTAATAGAAAACACTTCCCTATCCTCAACTAAAATCCGCCATCCCACAGCTTCCACTTGCCATCCTAGTTTTGCTCCTTGGGGCCACACAAAGCCAGATTCCCTTTGACATATGACAGGGTTTCAAGTATCTGCATAAAACTAGTATGTCCCCCAGGACTTCTTTTCTCCAGGCAAAATGTGTCTGGTACCTTATATCATTCCTCATAGACACAGTTATGAATCAAATCAAATACACTCTGCTCCAATTTAAAAACAAGTATAAGAGAGAGCTAACCAGGCTAGGCAAAGGGGCTCATGGCTGTAATCCTAGCACTCTGGGAGGCCAAGGAAGGTGTATTGCCTGAGCCCACAGATTCTAGATGAGCCTGGGCCAGAGTGAGACCCTGTCTCTAACAATAGCCAGTCATTGTGGTGGGTACCTATAGCTCCAACTACTTGAGAGGCTGAGGCAAGAAAATCGCTTGAGCCCTAAAATCTGTGGTTGCTGTGAGTGAGGGCAACAGCACTTTACTGAGGGCAACAACATGAAAGTCTGTCTCAAAAAAATAAAAGCCAACCCTACTCATAGGCTGAGTCATAGCCATTCAAACTATTTACGTTACAAAGATCAGACTCATCAAGCAGTTTGATCAAAATCAAGTAATAGGCTCAGCAGGCTTAGGCACAAGCCACATACACCTGAGCTGGCAGGTTCGAATCCAGCCCAGCCCCGCCAAACAACAATGATGGCTGCAACCAAAAAAAAAAAAAAAATGGCCGAGTGTTGTGGCGGGCACCTGTAGTCCCAGCTACTTAGGAGGCGGAGGCAAGAGACTTGCTTGAGCCCAGGAATTGGAGGTTGCTGTGAGCTGTGATGCCACAGCACTCTATCCAGGGTGACAGCTTGAGGTTCTGTGTCAAAAAAAAAAAATCAAGTAATAACTTTTACACTAATGCTATTCCACTTAACTTAAAATATGAAGGTGGCTTGATATACTAGTATTATGCCATAGTAGGGGCAAAAAATAGACAAGCATAAAGAGAAAAGCATTTTAAAAATACTTTAATATTTCACGCCTAGAACACATTACACATCTATAAAGCACACATAAAATATTATCTATATATCCATGTATATATTTGCATCATAATTCCTTGAATTTAGTGGAGTAGAGTACAATCTAGCTCCTCTTAGCAAACACTTCAGATGTCTCATAGATGTAAATGTTGAAGTTGTGATCACCATGTCTGTAATTTTATCCCAATACTCCCTATAAACTTAGCGTAATCTCCTCTACACCATGTTCAACACAACAAATGCTTGTGGGTCAGATGCTATTTTTCAGGCCCCATGACTGGTACTGAAAAATGCATTTCTTCTTCCTCTGACATTGTTACATTCGTTTTCTGAAAACATACATTATTGTTCCCATTTCATAGATAAGGTAACTGGAACTCAGGGATGCAAAGCTTAAAATTACATCAGCCTTTGTGATTCAGAACTTGCTATACTCAGTTCAGGAAGCGTATTACACTGGGTGCAGTGTTGGCTGGTACTTAAAAGCAAAAGCTTAGAAATCTAGATGTGCTGTTTTGGAACAAATGATCTAACCCTTGGTGAGAGGGCAATCTCTATCAAGTCACTTAGCCTCGGTGTCTTGGTTTCTTTGTATAGTAAACAGACTATTCATATCTACATTTCATTCACTGTGAGGGTTGAATAAAATGTGTATGTATAATGCATTTCCATATATTAAATTCTAATGTACAGTAAGCACAGCATAATGGGAGTTAAAAAGAATAAAAATTAAATTAAAAGTTTATCTCTTCCTATTGAGAAAGATGCCTATCCCCCCACCTCCCAAATCGTAAGATACTCTCAGGGAGCCATTTTTAGCAATCAGACTTATAAAAGTTAGAGTGAGTGGTAGCTCATGCCATATAAATTAGAGTATATGAAGAAATAATGATCATGTTTTTAATTACAGCTAACAAGCCTGTTGTATACATAAACACATAGAAAAGAATATATCTTCCATTTCTCATTTCAGAAGCAATTGTCTTGTGCATTTCTTTTCTCCTTAAGTCTACATCTAATGCTCTATCTTCTCAAGTTTTTACCTTAAAATATTTATGGGTGCTACCATGTTGAAAGACTTCATATAAATTCACTCAAGCTATTATTTTTTTCTCCAAATATGACATAATTCAATGAACATATTTGTTGTGAAGTATAACACCAGTTGGTTATGTTGAAGTTTTGTTTGGTTCATTCCATGCTACTGACAAGAAAAAATTGAGAAGCCCAAATGGAAAGTGAAAAATGCAGTCTAATCATTTGGTATTCCATCAAGGCCCTTGTTTTTTTTAACTCAATCAAGTGACCAAATCTGTCGGTTGCTTGATGCCCTATACATCCATCTAAATTAAATGAGAGGAAAAACATGTAAACTGAGTATTCATAGTCATTTACACAGAATGTTCTGGATCTTTCAATTTTCAACAAACACTTCAGATAAATGACATTAGCAAACTACAACCAATCTAAATCTGTTAAACTGTGTTTTTGTAAATGCCACAAGACTTTTTCAGCAGGTGTAGTCAAAGATGGCTATTGCAACCAGCCAATCATTTCCTCTAGCTCTTCTTGAGAGCTTTTTATATCTATTTCTATCCTTATAAGGTTTTCTATAGCAACTAGAGAAGGAGGATGAAGTTTTAATTAGGCTTAGGGGAGCAAGGAGAAAAGAGGTAAACAGGGAACTTCCATGAGTGCAGCAACTGGCCTCTTTTGTGCACTGATTTCTTCAGCACCTAGGACAGTGCTGGCCTTTTGTTCATTGATTCCTTCAGCACCTAGTACCATGCTGTTCTGCCTAGGGGATACTTGATCAAATTATCTATTGAGGGAAAGGTCCTTGGACTGTAAAGCTACAAAGATTGGGGGCAGTGGGGCTTGAGAGTAAAAAGAACTGATAAAAGGAATTAAGGTTCCAAATACAGAGCCACTCTGATGTCCAGAAAACAAAGTATCTTATATAGGTGGAGAGGAGGCAAAATTATCCCCATCAGAATAGGACCAAAAACTCTTCTGCTGTCCCTGAATCTAACAATTTGGAGACCATCTAGAAATAGTACCCTTAGTAAAGTGTTGGCCTTCTCATAGTGACCAGTAGAAGTTGTATGTTCTCTCTAAAAGTCTTGGGAGATGAGACACAGAACAGAACCCAAGGCAGAAGAGACTTGTTTTCTGCTAGACACTTAAACATCCTGTAAGACACTTATAAAAGCATGATTGGCAGCTCATGCCACATTAAGTTGGAGTATATGAAGAAATAATGATCATAGTTTTAATTACAGCTAACAATTTCTGGGATCTAGGGGACTTATAATGTTTGTTCTTGGATATTCAGTGACCTGGGAGAGCAAACTTGTGCTTATTGTCAATTGGATCTCTTTTTATTATTATAATTTTATTTTTTGAGATGAAATCTCACTCTTTCCCAGAGTACAGTGCCATGTTTCAGCCTAGCTTGCAGAAACCGTAAACTCTTGGGCTCAAGAAATCCTCCTGCCTTAGGCACTTGCATATCTGGGACAGCAGGTGTGCACCACTGCAGGTTGGCTAATTTCTTTTTCTATTTTTAATGGAAAAGGGGTCTTCCTCTTGCTGATGCTGGTCTTGAACGCCTGGCCTAAGGGATCTTCCCATTTTAGCCTCCCAGAGTGCTTAGATTTCAGGCGTTAGTCAACCTGCCTGGCCTTATTGTCAATTCTCATTGCTAATCTTTGCGAATTTCTAAAAGGCTGAAATGTCTAATTTTCCCTTTTGAAGGTCTCATGTCAATTTGGTGCAGAATTCATGCCTCATTTTTAAAGTCAAAGAACATTGTTACCCAAACAATAACATTTCCTCAATGTCAATCACAAAACTTGGTTTAAAAATGTGGAAAGCATCTTTGAACTTTTCAACTGTCATGGGGCTGTTTCTAGGAATACAATGTAACAAATGTTGTTCCTTTCATAGAAAACTTTTTATGGTTCTTCATGGGAAATACTGGCTTCTGGAGTTCTTTAGTGATAGTTATTGGGAATGATAACTGGCACAAGTTAACTATGCATACAAGGAGACATTTGCCATCGGCAATCACTAATCACAGACCAGAAAACCTCACTTCTCCCCTCAAAATTTTGACATGTTGCAAGTGATCGCAGGTTCTTTGTAGTTATTTCCATCAAGAAATGGGTATTTTCTCATTACACATTTAATACAGTGACCTTACAACCTTCTTTGAAGAACCGAATGAAGTAGGTTGGACTGTGAAGTCTGAGCCTAAGACTCAAAACACCTTGAATTTTCTGCTTTTGCTCTCTTGGAATACAGCTGGTATGTAAATAAGCCTGAGTGAGGTTTCTTATAGATTAAAGAACTATATGGAAAGAAATATAGCTGACACCGATGAGGGCTGAACTGTGTAAATGTGCACCTCCCAAAACATCCATTTCCAGCTAAGCAATCCCACCCAGATAAGAAGAACTATTCATGGAGTTCCACGTAGAATTGTGGAAAATGATGAATGTTGTTTTAAGACAGAAAGTTTGGCTTAGTTGGTTATGCAGCAAAAGCTAACTCATATCAAAGGTGTAAAGAAAGCAAGGAAAGTAGGCAGTAACAACAAAAATGTCAGTTGGTTAAATTCTATTTCCTTGTTTTCTTTTCCTTTCCTGAGAGTTTATAGTTAAGAAAGAAAAAAGAAATAAAAGAGTGGCAGAGAGAGACAGACAGAGGAGAGGAGAGGAGCAGAGAAGGAAAGGAAAGAAAGAGCAAAAGGAGAAGGGAAGAAGAAAGGAAGGAAGAGAGGGGGAGGAGGGAGAGAGGAGGGCAGGGGGACAGAGGGGAAGGGAAGGCAAGGGAGGGGAGGAGGAGGGAGATGAGAGAGAGAAAACGAATTCTGTTAATATTTTGTCTCATTTTTGACACGTATTCAATCCTCTGTTTCTATTAAATGATCCAGTAATACCAAGATGTCATGTGTCCTTCCTTCTCCTTCTGGAACTCCCTTTACCTTGGGCCGTCCCTCTCCCTCTGGCCTTCCCTCTCACTCTGGCCTTCCCTGTCCCTCTGGCCTTCCCCCTCCCTCTGGTGCTTTCTCTCCCTCTGCCCCACCCCACTCTGGCCTTCCCTCTCCCTCCTCTCCCTCTGGCCTTCCGTCTCACTCTGGCCTTCCCTGTCCCTCTGGTGCTTCCTCTCCCTTGAGCCCTCCCTCTCCCTCTGGCCTTCTCAAGAAGCTCTTCAACTACATCTCTAAATCCCAACTTTATTTCCAATTGTCTGTCTAATTCCTAATGGGATCAGTGCTTTTGGAAAGATCTGATAAACTCATCTGGGACAGGATACTGATTTTCTATAAATCTTACATCTTTATCTTATCAGGTAGACATTAGTTGACTGGGTTGAGAAACATATGATATTCATCAATCTTGACTCAAATTTTAACTCTTCGTCCTTACCACCACCATTCTACCCTTCAGCTGAATTACTTCAGGCAAAAGGCTTAAAATTTCTTAAATCTTAATTTTCCTGCTCATTAGAACAGGATTATTGTCTACATTTTCAGGTGTTTGTAAAAATTAAACATGCTGAAGAAATAACTTGAGGGCCTGACACATAATTAGCAATCACAAAATATTATGAAATTGCTTTCCAACATGGTTATACCAATTTACTTTCCTGTAGTTATCTATATAGTTTCTCTTTTACTGGTTAGATGGTGAGGTTTAGATTTGTATCATATTTGCTGTATTTGTAAATCTTGTGCTGAAAAGTAATGGGCACTTAATAAGTCCTCAATAAGTGTTCATTGACTACAATTTAAAATTAGTAGAATTTATTTCCAGGCATAGTCTAAACATGTTTAAATCTGAATATCTTCTTTTTCCTTCTGAAATAGAGCACTCATATTAGCCAAAATGCTGTTCAGTAAGAATCACCGTCATCACAACTTCCCTGACGCTGTCCTACTGAAGGACAAAGCTCACCTATGTTCATGTACATGAATAGCACTTACTACTTGTTGCTTGTAGGGACTGTATTAGATTTTAATCTAAATAACTTGGGCAGGGCCAATGAATGATCCTACCTGGATGATTTTGCCATAAATAAGCTGTGTCATAAATTAGCTGTATGACATTGGACATATCCCTTGTATATTCAGTGATTGCGTCTCCAAAATGAGAAAAGTAATAGAATCTGCTTCATAGAATTGAAAATATTGAGGTACGTCTGAGTAAAAAGATATTTTGCATTGTTTGGCACATAGTAGGTGACCAATACAAATTTTTTTTTTCCAGAATAGACTTTAAGAAAGACCTGACTAATGCATCAAATACAGCTTCTCCAAATGCACATAAACTTTGGGGTGAGGAGCATAATTTGGCAAATTAAAAAGAAAGGCATTTTTTTTAAGTCATTGAAGTTAGAAGCAAAGGCCAATTTCATTAAAGTGACTGATCATAGTGAGAACAGAAAAAAACAAAAAGGTTTTTCACTTGCTTGACCGGACAAATCCATCTGGAGAATTCTAGAGAAACTTGTCATAAAAAAAAATGATGCTGAAGGAATTGTTGGTTCTGAGAATTGTCAAATGGTGAGCAATTTGATCTATATAATAAATGAAGTTTGAGACACAATATGTGAATGATAACTTCTAGTATGAACTTAATTACATTTATGCTTCAATAGAAAATATATCAGTCAGTTTTTTAAATCCACTCTCAACAAATCAAGAAATTTTAGAAATTTCGTGGCTCTCCCTCTATCTGGGTGATTAGTAATGAGACACACTGCTTCTAAATATGTCTTAGCAGAGTGGATTCATTTTAAGAAAAAGTTATGTAAGACTAAAATTAATTAGTGACAACCAGTATATTCACAGTGGGATTCATTTAAACAGTGAAGTGTTCATATAATTCAAGTATAATTTGATTTAACAAAATTGATCTAGACAGAGCATTTTTAGAAATGGATTACCAAAGAAAATAAAATGTGTAAAAGAAAGGAATGTCAGACAAAGTCCTTGGGAACCCTATGATCTATCAGGGATCAATTAGAGATGTCTGTCATACCTGGGGTAGCAGGAAGTGGTGACATGTGTGCTGTGTATTTTCTGATCCATTAAAGGCCCTTGACAGTTTGTTAAACTGTGCAGCTGGATGTACTCTGACTGACGTTTGATCTGCAGGTCCAATAAAGTATTTTTAGAAGAGAATTCAAACAAAAGAAAAAGGAGGAAATTACCACCTGCCTGAGGGCTTGGGATGGTGCTTTCCACCCTGATTTTCACTGGTTAGCAGACGAGGGCAGGAGATGCTGTCATTTCTGTCTTGTAGTACCTGGGAGTGCAGTGATCATGCTTCCCAGCTTTCCCAGGGCCACCACATTTTACACTTCTTGACCAGGCATTTGTCTGGAATCATTCATTTTATAACGAAATAATATTATTTAGAGTGGTGTTGAAATAATCGTGAATGGCGTGGATAACCCCCCACTTTATATTTCCAGCTCCCACCAGCATTTGTCCAGTGCTGTGTGAATGCCACAGTGACCAAGCCCTTGCCTTGCCATGTGCTTAAACTTGAAAGAACAGCACAACCCATTTTAGTTGTGAATGACATGATTTTACTTAAATGGATTCCCAGCTCATAATTTAAATATACAAGAAGACAGAGTCTTGAAGTCCAAATACATTAAAATAATTGAAGTTTGATTTAAATAAAAAGCATGACAAAGCCCAAAGCTGGACTCACTCAGTTTTTTCCCCAGAGATTAAGAAACTTTAGGGATAAAAGCAGAAAGTTCCACATCCTGGTTGAACCCTTGGACCATCAGTCCTGAAAGGAGCATCTTCTGAGTGCAGGCATGCTCTGTTCCATGGCAGGAGTCACATTTTAATAATGATATTTTTCAAGGTAGAGCATTTCCAGACATGGGAGACTGGAAGCCTGTCATGAAAGGATTAAAGGGCATACAACCTGGAAAAAAGACTAAAGGGTCAGTCTAACTAGAAAATAAAAAATAAAAAAAAAAAAATGGAGCCTGGTTCACAATCCAATGAGCCTCCTCAAAGTGCAACTCAAAGAGTTCTGTTCTTTCTCTCCTTACTCTTTAGCTGGCAAATATTTATGGAATGTGTGCCACGTGCCAGGCATTGTTTAAAGGCTGGAAATATGTATGTGCACAAGGCAAATGGCCTCCAGAATTTCATGGAAGTTACATTTTAGTAAGAAAAAAAAATGACAAGCAAGCAGACAAACTTTGTTCACAACGAGCACAGTGCTATCAAGTATGTGAAACAAATGGCACATACAGGGGGCTGGTGTGCGGGGAACCTGCTTCACATCAATGTTGCCAAGGAAGGTGTTGCTGGAGGGATGACTTCCAGGTTACACCTGAATGAGAAGACAGGGGCCTGGCACACTAGGGCATGGAAGTCAGTGAAAAGCATTTCAGGCAGGGACCCAGCTGCTCCAGCAGCACTGAGAAGTGTATGAGCTAGATAATGCAGAAAAAAAACAATCTGTTGGTCTAGGTAGAGTTTAGATTCTTTGAGCATAGAAAAGATGACCCAAAAAAGGAGAACTAATTTTCTTTTTTGTCCAGTGGGGTTTATGAGCTGTAAAAATATCTAAGGCAGATGGAGGGTTGAGCCTATGTGTTCTAGATTTCATGGAAAGGGAGATGAACAGATACACAAAAGGCAAAGTCTCAGGAAGTCCAGCTTCTCTACTGATACACTGTTCTCTGTGTGCTTTCCTCAAAAAGGAAAACCCATTAACCCCTGAAGAGGCGGTGTTCACCGTGGCAATGATAAGGGAGGAGTTGCTGGAGTAATTGATGCTGAAGTTGAAAAACATCTTCCCCTTGCATTTCACACCCCAGACTCACCTTGTGGGGCCCACGGTATAAGCAGCACAGTACCCACATTTTCATGTGTAGTCTTGGCTGCTGCATTAGCTTTTTTTCCATTAGTACATGAGCATTTATTTCAAACCCATGACAGGCTGTTAGGTAGGGCAGTGAAAACAACATATTTTGCTAAAGAGAACTAAATTTTAAAGTAAAGGGTAGAATTTAAGTAGAAACACTTCAGCTTGACCTTCTGCTTGAACTCAGAAGCTAGAGGTGGACCTATGAAATAAAAGACTCATGTTTGACATCAGCAAATGAAGGTTCCTGTTCCTCACGCAACTCTAAAATCTGGGCCACTTTGAAAATCACCTGTTTGCCTACACCCATTAGGTGTTAGAGTGGTTGTTTTAGAGCTGAAAACAGGTGACAGCCCAGCTTCCATTGGATCTCGTTTGGTGATGTTGTTTCTTATTAAACTTAACCAGAGCAACTTATTTATTTTCAGTGAGAATGTAAAGTTTTCATGATTTACTAATTTCAAAATCACCAGATGTCAGTTTTCTCAGTAAAAGCACCAGTAGGATGTACAAAAACATAAAGTTAGTGTCTGATAGATTTTTGCATAATAAATCTTTTTGGGGAACAGGGAAAATATGGGGAAAGGGTCATTTTGTCATCATCTAATTCTCCAAAAGAGCTTAAGAATGAATGGCCTCCCCTCTTCTGATTGTATCTCTCAATACAAAGATACTGTTCCAAAACAGTAATTCTTTTTATTTATTTTTTTTTTTTACAATTTTATTGAATCATAATTCTGTACATTGGTGCAATCATAGGGCACGATTCATATTCATTCAGAAATGTTTTGATTGTACTGTTACAGATAGCCTTCATGGCATTTTCTTGATCACTATATAAAGACATTGATACAAACTAATTTCTACTCGGAAAACAATTAGTATTTTTACTATCAACAAGATTTATAACACTAACACTCTGAAAAACAGAGAAGATGAAAACATGCAATGACAGGGGCATCTTGCTACTGTCCTTGTTTGCAAAGTGTTAATGCCTGGGAACAATTAGTTATAGGCTCACACGTCATATCAATGCCTCAGATGACCAGAACACTTGCCTGAGAATTTTTTTTTTAATTGAAATCACTTTAACATGTTTACTAAACCCACTTAAGATCAGGTAAGTTGAACTGGCTGGTACAGGAAGATGCTAATGTAATATACATTATGTTGTTATCATGAATTGATAAATTGCCAATAAGATTTAGACTCGGGGATCTGAAAAGTTTTTTAGAGATAATGTGGACTAATCCCTCATTCAAATGAACTTGAGATACATTTTTAAAATTCATTTAATAATTCGATCTCTTTGAGGCAGTTTCAGGACTAAAATAAGCTCGAACGGTACTCAAGAGTAGTGTGGATCTGGGATGTAAGCTTATAACTAGGCCCAGCTGGGCAGGAGTCGATCTGTGGTGACTCTGTTTATAAGTTGCCATGGAGAAGTTTCCACTTTTCTCCTTTGTCCTCTCATGTACATTATTACTTTTGAGGGAGCCATTGTCCCCAAGTTGTTTAAACTGGTAGGCAAAATCACTTTGTACTCAACAACAGTGTTTGTAGTTAAAGGGGCCTGGGCTTTTTATTCTGTTATTCTCTTCCACTTTCTTTTCCTGCCTCACAATTTCCATTTATATCCTGAAATTAACACTTAAGGTAATTGATTTTATTGTGTGTGGGGGGGGAGGAGACATCTGGGGAACCCTTCTTTAATTACAGAAGGAATTGGAAGATGGTCATAAGACCATCATTTTGTTTTGTAATTGTTTTAAATTCCCTAAATGTGTAAATATATCAATTATTAGTGAATCAGAATGATGCAATGAATTTCCCATGCATATTTCATTCTGGAACACACAGAAAATATTGTTTATTTCTCATTGAATTTAGAGGTCATGAGCCTGCTGAAAGTATTTATAATACATGGATAGAATTGTTTAACACAGTAGAGCTCCTGCTCTGTCCAGAAAATTCCCTGGAACAGTAAATAAGATAAGCAAATAAGTGTCTTATCTCAGGGGACCTTATGATTTTTTTTTCAATACCGAAATGAAAACTCACATAGGAGTTTATCATTCACAGGCTTGATATAAACAAGAAGGTGCTGAGAATAGATGAGTAGAATAAAGAAATCATCTGGAAGAATAATAGCCACATGTTACAAGTGGTAACGGGATCAACACGGCCTACTGCTGTGTGGAAACTCTGGGAAGCAGAGACGTTATTGTCAGACCCAAGGCCTGCCTTGTATTTGCTATTTGATGAAATGTTGTTGAATTAATTAATCAATTAGCTAGTTATTCAACCAAAAGGAGGCTGTTATTTTCTTTACTTAGTAATTCCTATGTATCAAATGAAATGACTAAAATATGTGGAAAGCCACTTTGGTGATATTACCAGACTTCTGACAATTCAAACAAATCAACACATCTAATTTAAAAGTTGGGTCACCCTTGACTAAGAAAAACTGAATAGGGAGGATAACCTTGAAGGTAAGTGATGCTTCTCACCAACTATGTAATAGAAACAAACAGTAAATGACATATGAAGATAAATACTTTGTTTTCCTACTTATACTCAACCCTGCAAAGGGAGTTTAACAGTTATTTTGTACAATATATTTTATCTTTTGAAAACAGCATAGGATAGGCTGTTAGTTTCACTTACAATGGAACATTTCAAAGGTAAAATGTTCAATTTAATTGGACCGGGGACTTGAGTTTAGTGCTGCTCTCAAACAAAATGTCAGTATCCCTCAAGGTATGCCGAGGGATGGTATCTACCAGGGCACTTTATTGCAAACTTCTGGTAAACTGGGTCATAAAGAAGTGAACGAGTTTACATAAAAAGTGTGAGGAATAATGGGAATATTTTCCTTTTTCTTTGAGCTTTTATAATTCTAACTGTAGAACTTTGAAAAATGAAAATTCTTCATGTCTTTACTCTTTAACCTAGTCCAATGGGCATAATTTCTTCCACCTTTATCAGTGTCACATTTGAAACACAACATTGTACAGAATCACTAAGTGAGCTTCACGGCATATGGCAGGAGCTTGTCTTCATCCAGCACTCAGTATTCTTTTCAGGCACTGACCACACTGCTATATTGTCCTGAGAAGCAGTATTTGTGGTCATACGGCTTCTAGATGAGAAGCTCTTTGGCATATGCATAAATATTCGCACACACACACACAATTATATTTCTAAGCATCCAGGCTTGATTAATGGAGATCGTTTTCAAATATTACAATATGGAGAGGGACATAATTCTATTTCCCTCCCCTACTTCTCTCACTTTGGGTGTAGCTATTCCAGTTTCATTCTGTCCCTTGGTCCTCTTTCACATTTATAAAAATTATCAAATTACTGATAAACTACTGTCTATGTGTCAAATACTAGAGTAAGTGTTGGGGATGCGTGATGCATGTTTTTGCCCGAGATGAATTCACAATCTTCTATAGTTTACAAATACATGGCTGTAAGTTCTGATTTGATTGGGCTGTGACCTTCACAGTTTTGGGGTTTTTTCAAGTCATAATCATCACTACACAGTTTTTATTTGTGGAAAATGTTAAGCACTAAACATTCAATTTGATTTCAAAACCTTTATTGTATATTATATGCAAGTTGCTATGTTATATGGAATATAAAGAAGCTGATAGTCTCATAAGCCTAAAGCAAATGTTTTATCAGTCTAAGGCAAGACTGTAAAATATCCAGCAGCTGTCCAGGGGGTTCAGTGGAAGCAGAGAATGTAGTGTCACAAAATGCTCTGTGAAGATAATGCCATTTAACAGAAGATCAAAGGACTGGATTATACTAGAGAAAGTGGAGAGTGCGGTCATTTCAAACCAGCATCGCAAGTAAAAGGGCATGAAGGTAGGAAAAAATGAGAGATATGCAGGAAAAGCAGAAATACCCATTATTATATTTTCACCCTCTCTCTAGAAACTTTCATTAGCTAATGTAATAAGTCACTCTTTTTCTTTTTCTTTTTTATTTTTCCAAAGTCTCAAAAAAAAAGACAACTAATATTTATAAATAAAAATAGAAAGATAACTTCAAAAAACAGATCTTGCCAACTCTTATAGTTAGAATTATAAAAGCCCAAAGAAAAAGGAAAATAATCCCATTACTCCTCACACTTTGTATGTAAACTCGTTCATGTCTTCAAGACAACTAATATTTATAAGTAAACATAGAAGATAACTTCAAAAAACAGATCTTGCCAAATCTTATAGACAATAGAAAAAGAAGAAACACTTTAAATACATTCTACTTCATCTGGATATACCTGATATTAAAATTGGAAAAAATATATTTTATAAAGGGAAATTACAAACATATTTCACTTATAAATGAGGATGCAATACCCTAAAGAACATATTAACAAGTTGAATTAAAAATTATTAAAAAAAAAACAAAAAAAATTAAAAAATAAAATAAAAAAGTAAAAAAAAATTATTTGCACATTTTGAATTAGACAGCTTAATAACTAGGATTAATTTAAGTTCTGTTCATCTCTCTTCCCCATTGAGGTATGGATTGTTGGCTTTTTAAAATTAATCTACAAGAAAAAAGCCAACAATCCCATACATCAATGGGGAGGAGAAATGAACAGAACCTTCTCCAAAGAAGATAGATGAACAGCTAGGAAACATATGAAAAAACACTCATCATCCCTAATTATTTGAGAAATGCAAATTAAAACCACCCCAAGATACCATCTAAAACCCAGGGAGAAAGGGCCATATTACAAAATCTCAAAATTGCAGATGCTGGCATGGATGTGGAGAGAAAGGAACACTTTTATACTGCTGGTGGTACTGCAAACTAATACAACCTTTTTGGAAGGAAGTATGGAGAAATCTTAAAGAACTTAACCTAGTTCTGTTTGATCCTACAATCTTATTACTGGGCATCTACCCAGAAGGAAAAAAGAAACTTTTATTATAAAGACACTTGCACTAGACTATTTATCCCAGCTCAATTTACAATCACCAAAATGTGGAAACAGTCTAAATGTCCCTCAATCCAGGAATGGATGAACAAGGTGTGGTATACGTACACCATTGAATACTATTAAGCCATTAAAAAAATGAAGATTTTGCAGCATTTGTATTAACCTGGATGGAGGTGGAACACATTATTCTTAGTGAAACATCACAGGAATGGAGAAGCATGAATCCTATGTATTCAACTTTGATATGAGGACAATTAGTGACAATTACTGACATGGTGGGGAGTGGGGGGAGGGGAGAGCAGAGAGAGAAGGAGGGAGGGGGTGGGGAAAAGGAAAAGAAAAAGAAAGGAAAGAAAATAGCGACTAATTCTCACATAAGTTGGATTTAATTTTGACCAAAGTACATTATTTGACCTTCACAGTTTTAAAAATACTGATACCAGCTGTGTTTTTTGTTTTCTCTACCACCAAAGCCTTCCCTTCATTTCCTATTGACAAACATACTTGCACCATTATTGCAAAGCTTTGAAGAAACACATCTTGTTCTCAAATGTGGGAAGAGGAAAGATAGGTTATAAAAAAACAGAAAGCACATGTTTACTTGGGGGAGAAAAAAACATTCTTATGGGTTTAAATGACAAACAAGTGTTTGCAGGGTGACTCAAATCACCTCACTCCCACTCTCAGGCTTTTTTTTATCTGCCCCACAGGCACCTGAGTTTGTGATTAGATATCTGCTGTTCTTGTTCTTTCAGACTTCTGCTAACAATTCTGTCACAAATTGTTTGTGATCTGTAATATCTTCTCCCTTCACGTCTTAAAAACACTTTTCCACTTTTTTGTGTCTTCTAAATTTCTTTCACCCTTCTTGTATTTCATTTGAAAATGCTGAATTTTTCAAAGGTGCTATTAGCCCATAAGAATACATCTTTTTTGGGTAGGTAAATAAACTGAGGATAGAATCTATGCTGTAACCCTTATGATTTCTGTAATTGTAACTTATTATAACATTTTGATTAGACCAGGTATCAGGCTAAATATAGTAAAAACAAATCCCTTTTTGTCATGGTAATTTGTTTGAGTTCATCAACTCAAGAAAAGATCACATCATTAAATGATTTGGCCACATTTTATATTCCATCCACTGAAATAATCATAAGCAGAACTATTCTGTATATTAAAATTAACATTTTATGAGATAGTTCACATTTTACCTTTATCTTATCTCTAATATTTTTTGTCCCAGTATGTTTCAATGTTCTGACTCATCAACACCTTCTTTCTAAATTTCTATGTTATAAAGATTTCAAAACAGCTTTTGTATTGAGTCTTATAAATGCGACCTGACCCCAACAAACAGGAAAAATAGAAAAGGCTGCTTGTAAATACATTCCCAACATCTATTTAATCAGTGACAGCAAAACATACAATTAGTTTTAAATGGCAGCAGGAACATCACAGTGCACTTTGAAGGACAAAGCCTACATGACTTCTCAAGCCGAATGCAAAGTTACACACCCACACATACACAGAAATAACTGTCTATAAAATGCCATCTGGGAGGCTGAATATTTTGGGCTTGGGGGTGGGGGGAAAGAGAAATAGTGTACGGTGAACAACATGTGGTAGAAATCAGCAAAATCTGAGGCAGTTAGAAATGTGAGCCTTAACTGGGAGGCCTGTGGTATAAACAGCAATAATGCTAACAATTACCCAAACAAAGAAAACATAACAGAATCTTTCCATAGATACAGAACAGACATGCATTCAACCAAATGCGTTTCTGTTGTGCCTGGAAAAGCAAGGGTGTTTAGCATTGCTGTAATTATCACCATTAGCATTTTCCTGGGAGTGAGAAGGTTGTTTTTGTTTTCTTAAGTTATTGGAAAGTGCACATTAGTGGATAAAGACAGTCCCCTTAGGTAAACAGCAATCTCATCTAGTGTGTGTAAACATGGATGTAGGCATTTTTTTAAAAGTTCATTTGTTTTCCAGTTAAATAGGGAGTTTGCCGGTCCTGTTAGTACAGAGTAAGAGGCGAGTGCATCTGATGCCAGGAAGGTGCTGGATAAACCCAACAGGCAGGATAGAGATGCTCAATTTGTAGGATCTATTTAGTATGAGATCCTGAAAAATAGCTCTAGTCTGAATCAAACCAGAAGTGTCATTGTTCTCTCTAGTCATATAAAGAACTGATTTCGATCTTTGACTTCAAGAGTTTCACTTCTTACACATGAAAGAAAGATAAGCATTGATATTAAGAGCCAGGCTTACCTTTGATGGGGTGCGATGCTTGGGAGCAACTCATCAAACCTGCTTATTTTTAAAAATAATGAGCTACAAAAAAAATCATTAAAATCATCTAGAACCAAAAGGCAATGATGGGCTAGATGATTAGGGATAGTTCCTGTGGATATAGGCTCAGAGGAAGGCAGAGACAGGGAAAGTCTGCCTGTGCCAAAAAATGATATAAGAATCCGAAACAAAGAGGGAAGAAAGAGAGAAAAATTGTGGTTGTTTTTCTTATTTAGAAATGTTCTGAAGGATTTTAGTAATGACACTGGGGACATGAAAGAATTGAAATATGGTGCAAAGCCATGAAAAGACGAACTTCTGGATGAAAAGAATCTGGAGTTGAAAATAAAAACAAGATTCTCACTTTTGCTTTCCTTTACATGCCTTTGAAATTCAGAGCACTGCTCTGGTGGACAAGAATATTAACAATTGGAACGCAAACTGAGTTGGTATAATAAGAAATATCAAAACTTTCATTTTAGTAATCAGGCTCTGAGTCACAGAGGACAGCCCTGCTTGAAACCCATTAACACATCATAATAACAACCACCTGATGTAATGAAAACACACGAATTCCAAAGATATAGAAAATGTAAGAGTGGGTCATTATCGCACACACTAATGAGGAACAGACTTTACCTGTTGTCTTGGGTTCCAAAGATTTTTCAGTCTGCCGAGGCCATTTACACCAGGAAATATTTCATTCTTGTTTGGAATTTCTCCCGGGGACATGTTATAAGACTATTTTGTTGTTTTCAGCCTTCCTGTTTTAGTTTCACTAAGCTACAGCTTCTATCTATTGCTCATTATTTGGAGTTTTATAGGAAGCAAAAATGTGAGAGGGAAGAGCTTAAAATGTTATTGTTCTAACTCAGATTGTTCAAATGATCGAGAGGAAGACAGTACCAAAAAGGACTTCGGGTCTGACATAGCACATTTCTATTCTGAGGTTTTATTTAATCATTACCACTAATGATCACTCCTGGCACCGTGTTTTGGAAAGAGGTGAGTTCGAATTTAGGAATATGTGTGGCTTTTGGAAACTGGGGGTTCCTAATCTGTGACATGGGGTAAATGATTATAGCACATGCTTTAGCCTATCTGTTTGTTATGAGGACCAAATTGTGTACCTTTCTGTATATCTTTGCACAGTTCCCGACGCCACAGGCAGCTTACAGTGGTTCACCCCTGAACAGCTTCAAAGTCCCTCTCCCTTCTTTCCTCTTCTCAATCCTGCCCCCCACCCGCCCCTCCCCACCACCCTGGAGACATCTTCCTAATATTTAGAGCTTGTCTTTCTCCCATCCTCTGACCCACACCAAGCCATTTGCATGTGGGGAAAAGTCTCACCTATATGGCATAGTCCTATTGTCCTTTAGATTAAAATATAGGCAAAGTCAGCTGTTAACAATGTACATTTCTTCTCAATTAATTGCAATTTCACTTTTTTTTTTTGTAGAGACAGAGTCTCACTTTATCGCCCTGGGTAGAGTGCCGTGGCGTCACACTGCTCACAGCAACCTCCAGCTCTTGGGCTTAAGCGATTCTCTTGCCTCAGCCTCCCGAGTAGCTGGGACTACAG
>CAUYON010091311.1:0-22465 GCA_963573935.1 Arctocebus calabarensis
TTTTTTTTTTTGTAGAGACAGAGTCTCACTTTATCGCCGTGGGTAGAGTGCCGTGGCGTCACACTGTTCACAGCAACCTCCAGCTCTTGGGCTTAAGCGATTCTCTTGCCTCAGCCTCCCTAGTAGCTGGGACTACAGGCGCCCGCCATAGCGCCCAGCTATTTTTTTGTTTTGCAGTTCGGCCGAGGCCGGGCTTGAACCCGCCACCTTTGGTATATGGGGCCGGCGCCCTACTCGCTGAGCCACAGGAGCTTTTTAAAGGCATTAGGGCTCTGGCTTAAGCACACATGAATGGATGGAGGTGGAAAGATAACACATAACTACAGTGTAGAGGTTTTCTGTGCTGAGTTTGAGATGTGTGTGTAACAGCTAGTTGGAGAGGCTGCAAAGGAAATCATGTGTAAATCTGGGCATGAGAAAATTCGTCCAATAAATAAATTGGTTCCACTTTGGGGGATACCCAAGACCTATTATAAATTGTGGTGAGTACACAGTTAATACTTGTAATGATTTATTTAATCACAATAAATCAACTTATATATTTTGATATGTTTAAAGTTAATAATGTTTAACATGAATTAATAGTTTCCTTAATATTATGAAAGTGACATTTTATGGGAAGAAGGCTCTTTTTACTCTCAGTGGAGCTGGCGGGGCAGTATTCACTTACCTTGCCATTTTGTGTCACTCACTTCTCTTCATGGGCATAAATGTGGTGAAACCTATTGTTCCATTGAAATCCATAAATACAGAGAAAACAGATTAAAGGGCTAACATATGTAAAATTAAAAACATTTTATACTTTTGTGGGGAATAGCAGGGTGGGGAGTGAAATTTGCTATGTCTAGCTACTCAAAGATAAAGATCACGAACCTTTTTTGGTAAGTCTGACAAGCACTAATACAGGTAGTCTTTGTTGCAGTATTGTAACTATGAGGAAGAAATGTCCTAGATCTGAGAGAGAAGTAGAGAAAAGTGGAGAGGATTAGGGAAAAGGGGCATGAAGGAGAAAGGAAGAGAAAGGAAACAGAGGGAGAGAGAAAAGTAAGCTTTCAATAGGACTGAATTGAGTGTAATCTGCTTTTGATCTATTTGAAGCATGAGCTTCAGATTATCAATTATTTTCTTTTAAAGTCCAATGCTACCTCATCTCTTTACTGCTATAAAGTGTCATTGTAATTAAATATAGACAGTAATCAAACAAGAGAACCAATTTTTCTTATCTCACTCTTCAATAAGCTTGAAGTCAGAAGGTATTATTCTAGTCCTGGTTCTGTCATTAACTGGCTTTGTGACCCTAGGAGGTCATTACCTTTTGTGAGCCTCAGTTTACTCATCTGCCAAATTATGGAACTGGACAAAATGATCTATAAAGTTCCTTCTGCTCTAAGTTTCTGTATTTTTTTGAAGTCCACTTTTCCCTGAGTGTAGCAGTGATTTTTCATCATTAAAAAACAAAAACATATGGTTTGAGGTTTATAAAATTAATATATATTTTCTCATACATTGATTTAGCACAGAAGTTATTTTGCATAATTTGCCATGCTAACTCACATGCTGCTGGGAGAGTCTAGGGCAGCGGTTCTCAACCTGTGGGTGGAGACCCACAGGAACTGTATCAAAGGGCTGTGACATTAGGGAGGTTGAGAACCATTGGTCTAGGGCTATGTATGAGACTGACTTATTAAGAGCACCAGTGGTTTTGCTGGATACTTGCCACGTTTATATTATTTCTTTGCTCTGGTATTTTGCTATCTGTTAATCATGAATTTTTTGAGATTATTTGGAGTAATTCCCAAAGTTTGTATTTATAGAAACTTCTGTTAAGGGAATTGTTGAATTAAAGCTGTTTGTAGCCACAATCACTTTATTTTATCTTTGTTTCTCTTAAATTTATTTGAAATTTTTACAGATTTTGCTTTGGCAGTTAAACATAAAAAGATATTTGCAGTATAATTATTATGATAGAATAATAGCATATTAAAAAAAGAAAAGTAATGCCCTTTATCTCAATTAGGCCTATGTCACCAGAAACCATGGATTTAGTTTCATTTATCTGTGTTTGCTCCTAATACTTTTTGGTTTAGTCTAATGTAAAGAATTAAAAGGTAGAGGATACAAAGGTCTGCTTTAAGAAAAGAATGAAATTTGAGATCCTATGTTATATTGATTACATGTTTATGGATTTAATACTGAGTAACCATGATAGTAGTATGTTACAGAAGAATCTTTTTATAGTAGAGTACAGTGGGATCTAAACAACAAAAGTTCTAGAGGGAAGCAAAGGATATCTAAGAGGGAAAGAACCTTTTTCCTTTTCCATTTTCTAATCCACTTACTAGGCATTTCTGCCGGTCTGTTTACAAGTGGAGAAAACAATGTGTTTTATTTACAGGACATTTTATTACTAAAAGCTTTTCATAGGCTTTAACCTGGTAAAGAAGGCTTAGGGAAAAGCTTAAATTTGTTTGCACTTGTGAAAATTTAAATTCTCCTTCATAAGTACAGAAAGTTAAAAATGCTTTCTTATTCGTAGATGACCAAACAAGTATTAGGAAATTCAAAGGTTTGAACAAAATAGAAAATTTATTATATGTAAATGAGTCCTAAGTATATTTTGAGATTTATAGATTGATATTTTAAAAATAATACAAGTCCTCAGAAGTTTTATGGGATTTATCTTGAACAGACTCTTTTCCCCTCTTATTTATTTTTCTGTAGATATTTTGATTCATTCTAAAACATCTATTCAAAAAAGATTAACTTAATTTTTGCAAAATGAAAAATTCACCGGGACCAAACAAAGTATTAGTTGAGTGTTTTCTTCTAGAATGTCTAAACATTGTTTTTGTCATAATAATTTTTGAAATTTTAACCCCCGGTATTAAAAAATACTTGCTGTGGGAAAAAGAATTTTGTATAATTTTAATAACACTGTTAGAATTTAATGCAGAATTATTTTTAATCACCAAGAAGTGTATTCAACTCATTCTTTTAAATGGTATTCTAAGGGGCAAAAAGTTAGCAATATAATTTTTTTCCTATAAGGTCAAGTATTTCATGATAGCCTAACTGGCAGTAATAGAAAATTACAAAAACAAAAAAGAGTTTTAGTCTCTTTGTTTAAAAAAAATTCCTTATAATTATTTGTATTGCAAATGAATTATTACCAAATGTTAATAATTTATTATGTCTTGTTTTTTAAAGTGAATGAATTTTTAGCTTTTGAGGGTCCCATCTTGTTGGATATGAGAATTAAACATCTAATCAAAACAAATCAGTTAAGCCAAGCAACTGCCCTAGCAAAGCTGTGCTCTGACCACCCCGAGATTGGTACAAAGGGCAGCTTTAAGCAAACTTACCTTGTCTGTCTTTGTACATCATCACCAAATGAAAAGTTAATCGAAGAGGTGAGTATGTTTTCTTTCATTAGTAAGTATTTTTAAAGTGGAGAAATTTTTAATTAGATTAAAATGTTTTTTTATTTTATTTTTTTTTTTAATTTCTTTTTGTCATAGAAAGTGAAGGGACCATTGCTGTCAGTCTTATACTTTTGGTATACTCTTAGGTAGTGGCAACTTGATTCTAGACACCTTCCAGAATTATATATGAACTGATTTCACCTAGCTTCTATTTTAAATACTATGAATCTTTTAAATGCTTTGAATAAATTATGGGAAAGATGGTGGTAACTTATAGTTTAGTAAGATATTTATAATTTGTCAGGATTGAGACCTTAGCCTACAGTTTTACCTGATACCAGATACAGATCTTTTTAACCGGCCAATTTAAGTAACTTTATAGGAAACCTTTCTTATTCTTAGAGAGAAGTGATGTATTCTCTCTATAGAATATGTGTGTGTGTGTGTGTGTGTGTGTGTGTGTTATAGATATACACTGTATGTTAGTTTATATAGATTATAAGTTTTTGAGTTTTTATTTGCATTTTATTTATGAGACATTTTATTTTTACTCTAGTTGACATAAAGCATAATTGTCGTGTATTTGTGTTTTATGACTACAAAATTCTGAGAGCAGAATCGTGGTCCAAACAGGAATTTTGTGTTTTAAAGGCCTCATTATTCCAAAAGGAAGTGGGACATAGGGTAGGAAAATTAAAAGTTATTGGTGAAGGCCAGGCACAATGGCTCATACCTGTAATCCAGGCACTCTGGGAGGCCAAGGTGGGTGGATTGCTTGAGCTCAGGAGTTCGAGACCAGCCCCTGAGTAAGAATGAGACCCCATCTCTAAAAATAGCTGGGTGTTGTAGCAGGCGCCTGTAGTCCCAGCTACTTGGGAGGCTCAGGCAAGAGAATCCCTTGAGCCCAAGGGTTTGAGGTTACTGTGAGCTATGACGCCACGGCACTCTACCACAGGCGACAAAGTGAGATTCTGTCTCAAAAAAAAAAGTTACTGATTAAGTAAAGGGAATGTATATTTAAAGAATTTAGATAAAAATTGATGAGTGTTTTGTGGGCACTAAATGTGTGTGTATCCTCCAACTCCAGAGCAATAGAGAAGGGAAAACAAAGGGACTGTGGGACAAACTTAATGACAGGTTGAGATCATAACACAGAGGAGGCAGCAGAACATGCATAGTCCCTGAGTAGACAGAGAGGTATTATAATCTGATTTAGAAGCAGGAATAGCCTGAGACAGAAAGCTGGCTGACATACGAGGTAGAAGTTGTATGATGGAGATTTTGTGATTTTTCTTGAAAATAGAAAGTGAAGAGGCAGAGAGTAGGCTTGGACCAAGATTAGAAATAAACCTGTTCAGCTTATTACGAAAAGGATATTGAGGGTACTGGTAAGAGTGATGTCAGGCACTTTCTAGTCTGTACATGGCCTAGGGTATTACACTGTTAAGCTTGGACGTTTGCTGAAATATAGATTTTTTTTTTATTACTTCTCTTTTATGACATATAGTTGGCTTTTTGATTGATGTATATGAAAGTAAAATAGAAGATTGACATTTTCTTATTAGTTCAAAATAACTAGAAACGTTAATCAGCAGGTATATAAAATTTATTGAAATAGGGCGGTGCCAGCCCCATATATTGGAGGTGGCGGGTTCAAACCCAGCCCCAGGTCAAAAACTGCAAATAAATAAATAGATAAATAAAATTTATGGAAATAGCCTTTGATGTGTTAACATTTTTAAAATCTTTAAATATAGTAGTTACTGTGCTGCTACATGTTAGATATATTTTCAGTTTCAGTAAAGCTTTTTTATTATCAGTTCAGTCCTTGCCCTTCCTTCATTTGTCCTTCCTTCAACAGTTCATCTGTCCTTCCTTCATTTCACACATTTTTATTAAGTGAATGATGTGTGTTGTGCAGCTAGTCTTGGGGGTTAAAGGTGAGTGAGCTGTGGGCCCTTCCCCAGAGAAACTCACCTTCTAGTAGGAGGTGTATGTCTGAGCAGAGAGTTGTTGGATTAGTTTTGAATTTGAAGTTGGATTAGACTGAATTTGTAGTTTCAAGTAAAAATCTCTATTTCTAGCTCTCTGAATGATCAGTCTTGCAGTGATGAGCCTAACTTTCCTCTTGGTTTAATTATTCAGAGTTGAGTAGCAGCATTTCCCCTTTCTGGGAGATGATTGGAAAAACTCTTTATGAGGGCACTGGGTACCTCTGAAATGAAATGATTTCTCTCCCCCCTCCCTACCTTAAACAGGTAGAATTAAGACTTCATGCTCTTAAGATGAGTTTACTAAGGTTTCTATACTGCATCCCAGGGAAAAAACAAGCTCAAATAATGCAGAACAGTCAGTTTCTGTCAGTCTGCACAGCTCTTGTTCAAAGTCCATTTTTGCTCAGAGATTATGTTTGATTGCTCCTTTGTATTTCTATCACAAACACATCAGAAGTGTGTTCTTTATTGTTTGGTATGAGGTAAGTTCAGATGGCTGTCACCAAGGCTAATCATTTCTGACTCCAGGGAAGGTGATCACCTCACTTGTCCCTTCAAAACAGTTGCCAGAGACGGTTCCCTTCAGAAGGGGCATGCAAGCTCTTCCCCTCATTCACTTACTTTGTCTCTATCTTGTCAGTATTTGAATTGTTTTTTTAATAAGAAAAAAAAAACAAACACGTTTCTTTAGAATGAAAAGAATAGAGTCTGTTAGGACTCAGTCATGGCCTATATTGATGGTCTGTGTGAGGAGATCTTTGTGCACGTGAGCCTGTAGACCGGGATGACGACTTCCCAGGACCTCTTCAGTGTGGTGGACACAGCAACTGGCCCTGCTGGGGGGCAAGGGTGGGGTGGGCTTCTCTGGAAGGGATGAACCTGGGCCTGGATTCTTGATATAGCAGTAAAAACAAAGTGAGCAGTGTTTAGTTTAGATCCTATAATTCTGTTGGCTTTATTGTTAAAGGAAATACAGAAACTTAAAAAGCAAAATCTGCTGTCTTGCCTCTATCTTATATCCCCATTTAATGCTTCTTTAGGTAATTATTATTAAATCATATATAACCTTTCTGACATTTTTCTATATCTATCTATCTATATATCTATATATACTTAAAACCACATGCAAACATACCCTGGCTGCTAGACACTTTTCCTTTCCTTACCGTGAAAATCTCTCTATAGGTCAACCTCATTCATTCTTCTGGCTGCATGTGGTTTTGTCACATGTTGTTGCCTTGCACACACACCCTTGCATCCTTGTTGGAAGTATATTAATAGGCTAAGTTTCTGGAAGGAAAATTCTTAAATCAAAGAATCTGCACACATCTTAAATTGATAATGCCCAAATTACCATCCTGAAAATGTAGTGGCGACATTGTGCTCCCCAAAACAGTACATAAAATGTCTTCTTTCCTAAAACTAGAGATTATTCATCTTTAAAGTATTTTCTAGTCAGAGAGTGAAAAAATAGTTCATTGTTTGATTTTACTCTTTTTAATGATGACAGGTTTAACATTTAAATTCTTTTCTATATGGAAAGCAATATTATTTTGATAAACAAATCAGTTCTTGAAAAATATGACTAGAGCCAGTACATTTTTAAAGTATGATTCGTAGATATATGTAAATATTGATGAAGTATTCTATATTTTTGAATACCTGGCATAAGGAGCCATATTAAATTATTTACATTTTTAAGTGATTTTTCCACTTTATGAAGAGATTCAGCACAATATTTTTTAACAAACAGAACATTCTAATTGTTCTTAAATATTTTTATTGAGTTCTAAATTTTATAGCCTTTAAATTTTTGCTCATTTTCATAGCACAGAATAGTCTCTATATATGTAATATACTGATAATCTCTGAATTATGCTGCTTTGAATTTTTTAAATCTTGTTCATTGATTACTCTATTTTATTTTTCTCAGTTTCAATATGGTCATTTATTCAGACGTTGCTTTACTATTCCTACCATTCTCTTTAATATTATATTTTTCCAAGTGGACCATCTAGTGGCAAATCAGGGAAACGAAGGCTCTCAATCTTAAGTGCACAGGAAAAAACGTTTCATTAGTATATCTGTAAAAATGAATTTTTCAGTATTTTTGAATATACTAGATGTTTCAGTTGGTATATTGTGTTTTTTTGAATAAATGCTCATAGGTGATCATACATACAAATAAATATTTTTAAATATTAAGAGTAAGGCCAGGCATGGTGGCTCATGCCTGTAATCCCAGCACTCTGTGAGGCTGAGGTGAGTGGATTACCTGAGCTCATGGGAGGCTGAAGCAAGAGAATCCCTTGAGCCCAGGAGTTTGGATATTGCTGTGAGCTGTAATGCCACGGCACTCTACCAAGGGTGACAAAATGAGACTCTGTCTCAAAAAAACAAAACAAAATATATATATATAAAAAGAGGAAGCTAATGACAGTAATAGCATTGGACAAATACATTTCTTTCCTATGCGTAATATACACATTCTGTACCATCTGAGCATGGTTTGATCCGATTCAAAACAAATCATATTAAGATTTTTATTCAACCTGAGTTAGTAAAAAATCCTCCGTGTGCCTGTGCTTGTGGGATTCTGGAGAGAGCAAGAGTGTAAAGCTAAGTCTGGGTCAAAACCTTGAATCTGCCACTAAATGTGTGACTTTGAGCATGTCACTTAACCTCTGAGTCTTCTTTTTAAAGAGAAATAATAAGATCTACCCTTCACTCCACTGCCTGCTCACCCCCTCCCTCCCTCCATCCACACAGCCTCCTGGCTGGTCCCCAAATCTGCCAGGTTGCTCCTCCTTCAGAGCTTTTGAACTTGCTCTTCCCTTTGCCTGGACCCCATCTCCATATTCAGGCACACTATCCTTTTTCCCTCCCTTCCTTCAGATCTTTACTCCAGCTGATACATTCTGATTAGGAAGGCTTTTCTAAGGGATCCTTTTTAAAATTGCTCCTTCACTCACCACCCCACATCCCACTCCCCACTTCCCTGCTCTCTTACATGTATGATGTAATAGTATATTTTGCTTTGTTAGTATTGTGCCTTTCCACACTAAAATTTAAGTTTCACAAGGGTGGGGCTTTGCCTTCTTTATGTAGTGTTACATAATCCTAGCAAAAAAAAAAAGAAAAGAAAGAAAATGAACATTTATCAAGCAAAGTACTGTGTGGATTAGCATTGCTATTTCTGAAGAAGCTGGCACTAACAAATAAATGGTAGCTATTGTTAATCTTATTGCTAACAACTTAGAAAAATTTTTTTAAAAATCCTCATGGTTTGACATATTAACATTTGCCTGTATGAGTGTGCTATGATTTTTTAAAGTTAACACAGCTTTTTTTTTTTTTTTTTTAATTTAACACAGCTTTTAATAAAACATAATGTAAAGAAGTAGAAAGAGCTTAAATCTTTGATTCCGGACATGGTTTGATTTGTGGCTCCACCACTTAACGAAATGTTGTAACTTGGTAACGTCTCCCAGTCCCATATCAATTACACACATGTTCCCTGACCTCAGATGGTTCATTCAACTTACTATTTTTTAACATTACAATGGTGTGAAAGTGATATGTGTTCTGTACGCTTCTGTACTTAAAAATGGGGTATGCCCTGAAACACAGATACAAATACAACCTTATTAAAAGTCAAGAGCATCTGTATATAAATGTTAGTAATCATACCCAGTGGGACAGTTGTGATTAAATAGTAATATACATAAAATGTCTGACATTTAGCATATTGTAGATATTTTAAAATATTTAATAATATTTTCAGATATTTCAGCCCTTTTTTTATTTGCTTAAATGAAGTTGCATATACAGATTTGTTAGAAATAGGCAACCAGAGAACGATTGTATTCCTAGTACCAAGACTTAGGTTTCAGTCTTAACTCTGCCACTAACTTCATAATTCCTTTAAGAAATCACTAATATTGAACACACAGATTTTGGTCTTTTCTTGTCTTAGTGGGTTTTTTTTGTTTGTTTTTTGTTCTTTGGTGTTTTTTTTTCTTGTTTTAGTGTTTTTGAATAAAGCCCAACTTATTTTTATTTTTATTTTTATTTTTTTTAAGACAGAGTCTCACTCTGTTGCCCTGAAAGAGTGCTTTGAAATCACAGCTCATAGCAACCTCAAACTCTTGGGCTTAAGTGATTCTCTCACCTCAGCCTCCCAAGTAGCTGGGACTACAGTCGCCTGCCACAACGCCCAGCTATTTTTTGTTTGGTTGGGGCTGGATTTGAACCTGCCACCCTAGGTATATGGGGCTGGTGCTCTACCCATTGAGCCACAGGTACTGCCCAGAAAGCCCAATTTAATGTATGAAATGGAAGCTATGAATCTGTTCCCACATAGCCTTTTTCAAAGACTGACCTCAAGATGACCCCTGTTCCTCATTTACACATTCGGTCAACCCTAAACACATTACATTTCATACCTCTGCACACACAGCATTATTGAGAGAAAGACCACCAACACAGAGGGCGTAGCCCCCTCTGTGATGCAGGTGTAATGTCTGTTCTGTGCTGGGTGTTGGTCCTCTTGCTGTCTGTCAGTTGGTGCCATGTTGTAGGTAACCTCTCTGTTCTTTTGTGGAACACTGTTTAGTGATTCTGCTGTTTGTCACATCCCTGTCTAGCACATGCTTGTAAAATCATAGGTTAATTCTTTTTGTTTTCTATATTTTCTCATTGTAATGAGGGAGTAAATTTTAATTTAAAAAGTAAGTAATGGATGTGAGTACATCGTTAAATGAAACAAATCACCTTCATCTAGGTCATAGGTGCATGACTGTTGGCAGCCAAAATAGTGGAGATTTATAGAAAATTGGGATGAGCTTAAGGTAGTATAGTTGCACAAAATGTTTCACATTAGATTCCTCCTTAAGAATAGATGCTTAGTTTACAAGTTTATATATAATACACTTCTCTCTCTCTTTTGATTTTATTGCTTGTTTAAATTAGTGGCTAAAAGAAGAAAAAATAAAAATACTACAGCTTTCTTTTTTCAGTATCATAGAACTAATTTATTGGGTAGAGGGTGGTTATAATTATCAGTTATTTACATGTCAGCACTTGTAAATTCTTGAACATACATAGTTGATTCTCCCATGTTTCTTAGTTTTCTCAGAATTACTATGTTAATTTCTACTGGCTCTGAAGAAAGGCTGTTTTTAAACTGTAGCCAGTCTTTGTCCCAGGAATGACAGATTATGGATTTGATAGTACATGAGTTAAACTGTAATTGTATATGTCAAGATGTAAGACCATCTTATGGCATGTTTTTTCTTTTCCTGTAGATTTCAGAAGTTGATTGCAAAGATGCACTAGAAATGATCTGTAACTTAGAATCTGAGGGTGACGAGAAAAGCGCTCTTGTTCTGTGTGCTGCATTTCTGTCACGCCAGCTCCAGCGAGGAGATATGTATTGTGCTTGGTGAGTTGAGTTTGTTTTTTAAGGAAAAAATATATTAAATAAGAATACAAAATAGTGGGAAAAAAAAATAGGTTGTGAGAATTCATATAGATTGGGAACATTTCTTAAAGTCTTATAAAGACAAAAGGCATATTTTCAGATACTACAGTACATACCATGCAAACTGATTATTAAGTACCTGTTACAACTTTAAAACCTTTTTGTGTTAAAGAACACACAATTCCTGAGCAAGCATACCAGTAATGATCATTTATCTTAAATGTTGGGGTTCGGCGCCTGTGGCTCAGCGGGCTAAGGCGCCAGCCACGTACACCTAAGCTGGCGGGTTTGAATCCAGCCCAGACCCGCCATACAACAATGACGGCTGCAACCAAAAAAATGGCCGGGCCTTGTGGCGGGTGCCTGCAGTCCCAGCTACTTGGGAGGCGGAGGCAAGAGACTCGCTTGAGCCCAGGAATTGGAGGTTGCTGTGAGCTGTGATGCCACAGCACTCTATCCAGGGTGACAGCTTGAGGCTCTGTCTCAAAAAAATAAAATAAAATAAATAAATAAATAAATATTTTAAATGTTGGAAGATAAAAGAAAGTTTCGTTTTATCTAATGCCACCATAAAAATAATTTCAGATCTATCAACAACCTATGATTTAATATGTGTATTTTTTTCTTCTGCATATTGTACACTTTCAGCTGTTTTATCTCCTAATCACTTATCTATGGAAATTTACTTCATTTTTCACCTGTGAGAAATCATTTCACTATACTTTTCTGATGTTCTTTTTCAGTGCACATTTCTTTGTGTGACACATTTCCAAGTGGCCAAAGCTTGTTATATACGACCCTTTAGAAGGGTACAGGTAGCAAATCCTGGTTTCAGTTACCTCAGAAGCTGAAGATTGCTGTCTTCAGTGTCGTGTTGTTATTATGGGAACACAAACAAAAATTTGGGTCATCACATTCTGACGTTTAAGAATATTTACCAACTGACACATAGAATACAGATGAATCTAGATCAGGCAAAGCAGATAAATATTGTGTAAAAGACGACTGAAGTTCATTAATTATAGAGATTTTCTAAGCAGTTGATTTTTGTTATGAAGGAAGAATTGTATATGCATGACAGAGAACATTGGCATGAAAGGCAGTTAGAAAGATACTGATGGGAGAAATAGATTTTCTTGGTATGATATGGCACGAAAATCAGTGATGACTAATAAATTCATGTGTTTAAATGCACAAACACACACATGAGTATATGCAAAACATGAAATCTAGGGAAGGTGGGTGGATTGTATCAGTGCCTGTTTCCTGATGTGACAGTGTACTGAAGTTATGCAAGGTTGGAGGAAGCTGGATAAAGGGTACACACATTCTCTCTGCATTATTTCTTAACAACTGCATGTGATTCTACAATGACACCAAATTAAAACTTTTTAAAGTACTGAAGATTGCAAAGATTTTTGTTCATGTGGACTATATAAATTGATATTTGCTATATTACAAGTTAAAATGGAAACATTTTACAATCATTTATTAATTTTTTAAACAATAATAAACATGTTGCATGTTTTAAAAAAAAAAGAAATTCATGTGTTAATTAATTTTTTTTTTTAAGACACCAAAAGGCTGTGGGAGGCCGAGGCGAGTAGATTACTTGAGCTTAGGAGTTTAAGACCAGCCTGTGCAACACCACGGCCCCATCTCTACTAAAAATACAAAAACTAGCCAGGTGTTGTGGTGAGCATCTGTCATCCCAGTTACTTGAGAGGCTGAGGCATGAGGATCGTTGAACCCAGAGTTTGGGGTTGCTGTGAGTTTGGCCAAGGCTGCCAGACTCAAGCCTGAGCAACAGAGTGAGGCTCTGTCTCAAAAACAAAAATCAAAAAGACTCTAAAGTCTGAATTTTATATAAGTAAAGCAGTGAAGTGCAAGCTGTTGAAAGAGGGAAGGCAAACTAGAAGTAGAAGTTTGTGTCTAAGAAACATTGTTTAAGATGAGCAGTTAAGAATTGGGAGTCAGTGGTGAGTGGAGTTGGACAGGAAAGTGCCAGGACCAGGTTGAGACAGAAAATCATTTCACTCTACTTTTTTCTAGAAACTCAGTGTATAGTCCAGCTGGGGGATTGCAAAGGCTGCCTCATGGGTGTAGATGAGGCGAAAGAAGTCTTGAAGGTTTATCAGTCATGAAGATGGGAAAAAATAGAGCCTGATGGGGGCTGTGATAATGCAAAGAAGATGGTAAACTGGGGAAAGGGGAGGTCATCTTTGTTCATATACTGGGTTTTGGTTTTTAAAAGAGAGCAAAGTGAAGAAGTCTCAGGAAGAACTTGAGAGGTGATTAAGTCGTTAAGACTGGAGAAACAGACTTTGAAGTCTTCCATACAGAGATGGAAATCTGGAGAATGAGTTGTTCAAGTAGTTGGTGGAAGCTGAGCAAGTATTAACAGGGAAGGGCTCTGCTGAGAGAAAGACTTGTGGTCAGAAAAGTTGAAACAAGATTTAGGGGCAGTTGGTTATGGAGGACAGTAGAAATAGGAAGTAAAAGGGGAAAATTCACCACTTCAGTAAGATTGTTTAATGAAAAACATTATGTAGGCTCGCCACCTATGGCTCAACAGGCTAAGGCGCCAGCCACGTACGCCTGAGCTGGCGGGTTCGAATCCAGCCCCGACACGCCAAACAACAATGATGGCTGCAACCAAAAAATGGCCGGGCGTTGTGGCGGACGCCTGTAGTGCCAGCTACTTGGGAGGCAGAGGCAGGAGACTCGCTTGAGCCCAGGAATTGGAGGTTGCTGTGAGCTGTGATGCAACAGCACTCTATCCAGAGTGACAGCTTGAGGCTCTGTCTCAAAAAAAAAAGAAAAGAAAAACATTGTGTAACTGCATTTGAAATAAATATTTGAGTTGATTTATTTCTTAGAATTGTTCTCATTGTTTCACTCTGCAGCACGTTAGTTTCTTCTGGGTTCTGTCGTCATTGATTTTTACATTTATCTTGGAATCTTACTGCTCAGTTTTAAGTTTGTTAAAAACTAAAAGGTAAATGCTTTTAGAAATTTGCCGTGCCATTGATGCCTGTGCCTGTAGGTACATGTGCATGCGTCTGTGTATTTAGTCACACACATCTTGACTACTATATGAAGTTAGGACGTGCCTTGCAGCTACCGCTCGTACAACTTGGCTTACATGTTTGGTGCTTTCCTAGTAAAAGGTAGTGTTTTTCTGCCTGGGATGGAAAAATAATTAATAAGATGATAAATATCCTGATTTTATTTGGTCTTTAGAAAATCTGGGTCTGTTTTCTTGCATTTAAAACTTAATTGCACATGTAGAATTGCAATCTAAAGTTATTTTTCACCTCAAATGTAATGACGAAGTTTACATGGTTTATGATTATGAAATTACAAGTTACATTATTAGTATTTCAACTTATCTTTTAAACATTTTCTTTTTTTAGGGAACTCACTCTATTTTGGAGTAAATTACAGCAGAGAATAGAACCATCTATACAAGTATACCTTGAGAGGTGTCGTCAACTGTCTTTGTTAACAAAGACTGTATATCATATTTTCTTCTTGATTAAAGTTATTAATTCAGAGGTAAGAATAATGACTTTTTTTAATTTAAAGTATATAAGTTATCTATAAAGAGATTTTAACTTTTCTTATTTTGGCCCCCTCTTTCAGTGTTTTTTTTTTTGTTGTTGTTGTTGTTTTTAATTTCATTCAGTGCTTAGTACATTTTCCTCCTAGTACTTTACGATTGCAGTCCCTACCCTCTGGGCCATGGCCTGGTGCTGGTCCATGGCCTATTAGGAGCCAGGCCACACACAGTAAGGGGTGAGCAACAGGCAAGCAGATTAAACTTTCATCTGTATTTACAGCTGCTCCCACCACGCACATCACCTGAGCTCCACCTCCTATCACATCAGTGGCAGCATTACATTCTCATAGGAGCATGAACTCTGCTGTGAACTGACCTGTGAGGAACCGAGGTTGTGTGCTTAGGAGAATCTAATGTCTGATGATCTGAGGTGGAGACCTAATGCACTTGAATCATCTCCAAACCACCACCACCTGTCCTTGTCCATGGAAAAATTGTCTTCCATATAGCCAGTTGCTATTGCCAGAAATGTTGGGGATCACTGCCCTAAGACATTCAATATTGAGATCTGGGGCTTGCTCTTAACCAGAAGGAAAGTAAGATACATACATTGCTTTGAGGGGTTATACTGCTATGTTAATTTAGAAAGTGTAGAGAAGAATATAGAGATAGATTCCTTTGCTTAGCAGTAGGGCAGATTACATTATCTCAAAACTCTTCTACTACAAAACAGCCTCAAAACTTGATTTTCAAAAAATGTATAGTGACTAAGAGTTCAAGAATAGTAGAACCTAAAAAATTGAACCTAAAAATTGGAGCACAAAGCTTGAACTAATGTTGGGACTTACCCAGCTCAGTAGGGATTGAGATATTGCTACTTGTCCTTAACAAAAGTGGTTCAAATTTTTTGTTTTGTTTTGTTTTTTGTTTTTTTTGAGACAGAGCCTCAAGCTGTCACCCTGGATAGAGTGCTGTGGTATCTCAGCTCACAGCAACTTCCAATTCCTGGACTCAAGCAAGTCTCCTGCCTCTGCCTCCCAAGTAGCTGGGACTACAGGCGCCCGCCACAATGCCCGGCCATTTTTTGGTTGCAGCGTCATTGTTGTTTGGTGAGCCTGGGCTGGATTCGAACCCGCCAGCTCAGGTGTACGTGGCTGGCGCCTTAGCCCTTTGAGCCACATGCGCTGAGCTGTGGTTCAAGTTTTATATCTGCACAGTACTGTGCGAGAGAGTTATATAGGAATGGGTGATAAGGTCTTGGGTGGTCTCATTTGAGGAGTTAGATCGAAAACTCCCCTTAGCCCACACACATACATGCGTACACTGTGAAATGCTATGATTTTATTAGATAAACAAAGCACTCTAATATGGATGGACAATAGGGAACCTGAGGTCTGCTCAGCTGAATCCAGGTCAAGGAGGAAATTCTTTCCTTTTAAGAAGTTGTGACTATAGGTCCGCCCTCACACAGACTTAGGGGCCACATTTATCCTAGCCATAGAGTCCAGGAATCCTCATGTCAAGTAAGCAAGGTGTGAGAAGGGCAGGGTAGAGTCCTGGACTGATAATCCTGAGACACCTACAGAAGCAGAGAACTCCTCTTGGAGGGCCATGCTGTCAACACAACTCAAAGTCGGGCTTTGTGTGCACACACCGCAGTGCTCACTACATGAAGCCATCTGCCACGGGGGTGGGGATAGGGGTTCTTAGCATGTAGGAAGAACATAGGGTTAAATAGACAACATAGAAATTACAAGTTACATATATGTAAAGAATTGCTAGAATTTTTTGCCTAATACTTTAAATAATGTAATTACAGATAATTCTATAAAATAAATATATTTAAAGGCATAAAATTAGAAGTTAAAGCTTATGAAAGAAAGATACTGTCAAAACGATTAAGCAGATTTAAACAGTGAAAAGAACTTCTGGAAATTAGAAACATACCCCTTGATTATGCTCCTTAGACAGGACTGAGGAGGAGGTGGTGAGACAGGCACACATGCACTTCCACTGCTGCCCCAGCCAGAACCCAAGTTTCACAAAAGTCGCTGATTTTCTCATAGTACCTATGTAGGAGTGTGGATGGTTTCATTCAGATGTGCACAGAAAAGACACCCAAAGGTGCTGCCACTACGTAACATCTAAGATTAGGGTGCAGCATAGTGACAGGTATTTTTTAATTAATGTATAATTTTTTGAAAGGAAGGATTCAAAGATACTTTCCCACCCCCCACCTCTTAAAATCTGTAGTTGGTCAATTAGTCTGAGATGTATATTCATTTTTCTCTCCTGAAATAATCTCTCTTCATTTTCAGGGAGTAAGGAACAGGGGTGAACCCTTCAGTTCCCCACTTTTTCCTCTATCAACCTTGTTAACTCATTTGATTTTCCATTTTGTATATCGTAGTGTCACAGTTAAGCAATAAACGGAAAAGCGAAAATAAGTTTCTTAGAAAACTACATGCAGTTTTAAATATAGCGTGCCATGGCTGAATTCTAACTTAAAGAGCAGCATGGTGGAGTGGGCGGAACTTGGAACCAGGAGACAGATATGCTGGAGTGTGACCTCGACTCACTGCTGGCCTCACCCATCTGGGCTTCACTGCTTAATCAGATGCATTAAGGAAGTCAGGTGACAATGACCATCCTCTTTCAGTCTCACTGCCCACACATAAAGAGGCCGTATTGGAGAGGGTTAGAGAAAAACTTGGACAGAAGCTGTGTTGGCCGCACGTAGCCACTTAGGTGCTCAGCAGCTCCCTGTGGCTAGTGACTGTCACATTGACACAGATAGTTGTCTTGGCTACCACTCTCTAATGAGGCTTTGGGTTCAGATGTACAGCACATAAAAAACCCAGTTGATAGTGTGAATAGCTTGGGGAGGTCGGCCCGGGCAGCAGGTATCTCAGCAGGAATAGTGTGTGACCTGGCGGTTGCTCTTTGCCTCCAAATTCTTTTTTCTCACTGCATGAAATTTTACTCCTTTGTTTTTTACTTTCTGAAATCTGACCAAGCAGAGAATGTTTTGCCTTATAACTAGAATCATAGTTCATTATTGTTTTAGGAGGAGACCTTAACGTGAAGCTATCGTGACTAGGTTCTAGGGTAACTCTCTTCACTTTCCAGGTGAAAGTTAACTTTGCGTTAACTTGTAGCCCTCTTTTTTCAGAATTCTAGCAATTGAAGACTACTAGCCCGCCACTTACATTAATTTAAAATACAGTTGGCTCTTCGTATCCATGGAACCCATGGATTCACCAAACTGTCTATCAGAAATATTTCAGGGGTGGGGGAAATTCCATAAAGTTCCAAAAAATAGAACTTGAATTTGTTACAAGCAGAGTATTACATTGAATCTGCTCAGATGAAGTGGTATGTAGGCATTATACTAGATGTTACAAGTAGTGGAGAGAATGTGCATAGGATATATGGAAATATTCTTCCCTTTTATATAAGGAGATTTGAGTATCTGCAAATTTTGGTGTCTGTGGGGTCCTGGAACCACCAATGCCCCATACATTCCTAGGGGCAACTGTAATTGTTTCCGTCTTAAGTTTGTATTGAGATCTACAAACGAATGGGAGCAAATAGCTTGGTGCCATCAAAATTGTTGGGAAAGATAGCCCAGCCATTAAGGATTTTATAGTCTGTTAATGCAGACACACAAACAATTGCAGTATTATCATGGGCTTTTCTGTTAGAATGGAATGTTGCACTCCTATGAGATCACAGTGCCTGGTGTAAGTAGGTGCTGAGTGATTAAAAGAAGTGGGCCATCTAACTTATTTGGCTGTTCTGTTACTCAGTAATGGTCAAAGAAGGGATAGAAAAGGCATATAAAATAGGAGCAAGACAATGAGAGACTAGGATATTAGGGAGACTTGAAGTAGGTCAGTTTTCTGTTTGGGTATAGAGAAAGATGAAAAGAGACTAGAACAGATGAGGCAGACTGTGAAGGCCTTTTAGATTCCATGCTAAAAAGTTTATAATTCTGAAATACGTAGGTAGTTATTTAAATTATTTTACAGCAGGATAAGGCATGATGCGAATAGGTATAGAGATGAGGAATGGGAGGTCATATGGGGCCCTAAAGTCAACATGAAAACCCTGAACAGCTGTAGGTCAAGGGTATTGGACAGTTGGAGGAAATGAGCAGGTAAGGCTACGGGAAGAGGCACCAGACGCACATCTTGCCTTCCGCTTAGTGCCAGAAAGGGGGCTGAGCCTCTTCCTGCTGTGAATCCGTGTCACTTAGCTTTCTACTCTGATGACTTATAAGTTCAAGCTTGTGTGGGCAGTACTTGTTATTAACTGGTGTCATGAATTAAGTAGATTTTAATGGGCTAATCACTTGAAAACAAATCACATTTGTTTTTCTGGAAAACGGGTATGAATTCAAACTCAGCTTTAGAACATCCTTATTACATAGCCAGTTTATGACTTGAGCATTGCCTGTTAATTTTCAAGACAGACACACACACAAAAACTCAGAAGAATAAACATTCCAACATAGTTTCTTTTTTTGTCAATTTTTAAGGTCTCAGCTTTAATTATAACATTAAGTTTTTTGTTTGTTTTTTTTTGGGGGGGGGGAATATGATCTTTGTTGAGCTTACCCACCAGAGTGGGGAAAAGTGTCTGTACAAATCAAATGTTTGTTACTGTAACTTATGCACCACAGTTAAAATCAAGACAGTTTTTTTAAACAGTCAACTTGATCAAAACTTGCTACTTTAGAATCCATAGTGTCTTTGAAGCCATAGTAATGGTTAGATATGGCTAAGCCTAGAATGTAGAAATTTGGCTGGTTAGAAAGCTAATTAACTTCCAACTTCTCAAATAGAATTACAAAAAGGCAAAATTGTGTTTTTCACAGAGATACAGTCCACTGGAATTAGCACTAGACAGCTGTTAGAACATTTAAGACCCGAGGTGATAAGGAATCCAGGCATTCTGTAGAGGATAGACAGTCTTTTTGTCCTTTCTTCCCAGAGATTTGTGGATGTGTGGAGTGACACCACCACCAGCACTTGTAGCCTGGAAGAGCAAGTCCAATTCTTCTTCTCTTATCAGACATAGCAGCTTCCGGACTGGGCCTCATTCATACTGCCCATTAAGATGTTTTAAAACAAACTTATTAAAGCTATTTGCCCTTAATGAGTTGAAATGATGGGTAGTACCTGTAGCTTAGTTCAGCTTAGTGGGTAGGGCACCAGCGACATAAACCGAGGCTGGAGGGTTCCAGCTAAAACAATGACAACTGCAACAACAAAAATAGCCGGGCATTGTGGTAGGCGCCTGTAGTCCCAGCTACTCGGGAGGCTGAGACAAGAGAATTGCTTAAGCCTAAGAGTCTAAAGTTGCTGTGAGCTGTGATTCCATAGCACTCTACTGAAGGTAACGAAGTGAGACTCGGTCTAAAAAAAAAAAAAACTGAGTTGACATCAAACTAAATTTATTCACTGACTACATTAGAATATGTCAGTGGAGTTCCCCTTTTTAAATAATTTTAGTTGTGTTTTATAAGCAATAAGAATTTTTGAAGTGGCTTTTGTCATTTCTGGTAAAAGGGCTTGATGTTCATGTGACATAAAGTACTCATCTTCCCTAAGACATACCCTGTATCCAACTCTGAATTCCTTTTAAAATTTATTTTTCTCTATTATTTCCTGAATTTTCTACATAATCAGCCCTGTTCAGAATTTTCACTCTCCCCAACATTCTGGCACTGTTCTATGTTTAATCATAAACATGATTTGATTGACTTGGCCTTTGATTCCTTGAAGACTTACTGTGTGTCCTCTTCTGTTGAGTATGCAGCTTCACAACCACGTGTTTTTTGCTTTCTTGAATAATATGGTGTAGAAGAGGAGTAGCCTAATTGTTCGATATCAGCAGCCCCTAACACATGTAGCTAAGATGTAAATGTTTCACTGTAAAAGTTTTATGGCTCGCATTGATCTCTTAGGATACCCAAGTTTATGTGAAAGCTGGAAATCCCCATGTAGTTCTGCCTCTTTCCCAGTTGTCCTGTCCTCCTTCCCTGCCATATTAAAAGTGGATTTCTCTGTCTTTATTTTCCTCTTCTTCTTCTTAGTCTGTGTCCTAAATCAAGGCCAACTTCAGGTTCTCTTCCTCCTTTCCTTACTCTTTTGTGCCCCATAAATCTAAGCTTCTGTTTTGTTAAATATTTTACTAATATACCTATAAATATTTGTCAGTTCCCTTTTACTTATTTTTTTTCTTTCCTTTTGATCCTACATTCTATTCAAATGAAGGTGGCCACATTTCTCATATATCATTGTTCTTTATTCTAGCCTTTAAAGCCTGTTTTTATCTCTCTTCTCTTCTTATATCTTTGAACTGACTCTTAACCTTCATTACTGCTCTCTAATAATAGTTAAGATGCTAATTCAAAAGAAAATATTTATTAGGCTCCATTTCCTCTTCATTTTAAGCTTGTCTAGTGATGAGGTAGGAGATTTTGCATTCAATTTTAAGCATCATCATTGCTTACAGAAACCTCAAACTCCTGGGCTCAAGCAATCCTCTGCCTCAGCCTCCTGAGTAGCTGGAACTATAGGCACCTGCCACAAAGCCCAGCTAGTTTTTCTATTTTTAGTAGAGACAGGGTCTCGCTCTTGTTCAGGTGAGTCTCTGACTCCTGAACTCAAGTGATTGTCCTGGCCTGGCATCCCAGAGTCACATCTCACATACCCACATGCGTGTGCACATGCACACACACTTAACTCACATTGCTTTAGAAGGGGAATCTTCTCATGTGTTGTAATTGCAAGATTCGAGAAAAACAAATCTGACTTAAAATCCAAAAATTCACAATTAGTGTAGATGACTTTAACATTTCCTATTTGCTTTTTCACAGACTGAAGGAGCTGGACTTGCCACCTGTATAGAACTGTGTGTAAAAGCCCTTCGCTTGGAATCTACAGAAAATACTGAAGTGAAAATTTCTATTTGCAAGACCATTTCATGTCTGTTGCCTGATGATCTGGAAGTTAAACGTGCTTGTCAACTGAGTGAATTTCTTATCGAGCCCACCGTCGATGCATATTATGCTGTAGAAATGCTGTATAACCAGCCAGACCAGAAATATGATGAAGAGAGTCTTCCAATACCAAATTCTTTACGCTGTGAGCTCTTACTTGTATTGAAAACTCAATGGCCCTTTGATCCAGAATTCTGGGATTGGAAAACCTTAAAACGACAATGCCTTGCATTAATGGGAGAAGAAGCATCCATTGTGTCTTCTATAGATGAGCTGAATGACAGTGAAGTGTATGAGAAAGTAGCAGATTACCAGGAAGGGGGCAAAGAACCTTCTCTGAATGGCCTTTCCGGGGGAGTTGGTGCTAGTTCTAGCCTTTTTAAAGACATTGGTGATGAAAAGCAGAAGAAGAGGGAGATAAAACAGTTGCGAGAGAGGGGATTCATATCTGCAAGGTTTAGAAATTGGCAAGCCTACATGCAGTATTGTGTGCTATGTGACAAAGAATTCCTTGGGCACAGAATAGTACGACATGCTCAAAAACATTACAAAGATGGAATTTACAGCTGTCCCATATGTGCAAAGAACTTTAATTCTAAAGAAACTTTTGTCCCTCATGTCACATTGCATGTCAAACAATCTAGTAAAGAGAGACTAGCAGCTATGAAACCATTAAGAAGATTGGGAAGACCTCCTAAGGTCACAACTGCCAGTGAGAATCAGAAGACCAGCACTGTGGCTAAGCAGGAACAGCGGCCAATAAAAAAGAACAGTCTCTATTCAACAGACTTCATAGTGTTTAACGATAATGATGGTTCAGATGATGAGAACGATGACAAAGATAAATCTTATGAGCCAGAAGTGGTCCCAGTTCAGAAACCAGTACCTGTTAATGAATTTAATTGCCCTGTCAGTTTTTGTAAAAAGGGCTTTAAATACTTTAAAAATTTAATTGCTCATGTAAAGGGACATAAAGATAATGAAGATGCCAAGCGC
>CAUYON010091314.1:0-22172 GCA_963573935.1 Arctocebus calabarensis
AAAAAGGCTGAACAGAAGGGTACAGGTGAACCTTGCTAAATGAAGAATACAAATGTCTTCATATAATATCGGAGAAATTGCCAGGAAGGCTATGTTAATCAGTTTGATGAAAATAGTTAAGATTGTATATGAAACCAGCACATTGTACCACTTGATTGCACTATTGTACACAGCTATGATTTAATGATAAAGATAAAAAAAAAAAGGCTGAACAGTTCCCTGAGAAAGAGATTCATGTCAGTCATTGTTTCTTAATAACTTTTGCTCTGTGTATATTTTCTTACGTGGTAGAGTTCCTACCACTACATATTTGAATTCCTAAGTCTACATTCACATTTTAAAAATGATGTTTTGACTTAGGTTTTCAACTTCATGACAGGTTACTTAGGTTGTTTTTTGACTTATGATTTTTTTTGAATTATGATAGTTTGTCAGGACACAACCTTATCATCAACTGAGTAGCATTGGTACATATAATACCTCTGTTTTTATAAAAAGAATGACACTATGACAATTATGAAGATAAATATGATATACATGTACATGGCCTCCAAAATGAATGAACAGAGAACATTTTTCTGAGTATTTATAAATATACATGTTACTCAGAACATAAGTTGTCATTGTCCGATGTGCATGTTTTTAATTTTTAAGGTACCCATTAGTACCTAGGTTGCTGTGTCATACTTCATTTTTCTAAAGTAAAGGTTTTAAACCAGGGGTTAGTTTCCCAGGAAACATTTGCAATGATTGGAAATATTTTTGGTTGTAAAGACTAGATACTGGTGTGTAGTGGGTAGAGGCCAGGGATTCAGTGAAATATCTTACAATGCACAGGACAGTTGCCCCAACAAAATGATCTGGTCTAAAATGTTGATGGTGTTCTCCTATTCTATGAATGAATAAAATCATTAAATTATAATATGAGTTCTTCAAAATGTATAAATAAGCTAACATAAAAATCTCCCTTTTCCTTTTGCCTATCTAAACTTTCTTTTTCTGTTCAACAAAGAAGAATATTTTAAAGTCCTCCGGAATTTTTTGAGGTGATCATATTAGATATTCCATGTTTTAATTAATTAACAGGCATTTATGCAGCCCTTGGGTGGAAGGCACTCTTTATGTACAATGAGAATGATAAAAATAACATGATATATGGCTCTGCCCTGAAATCCTGTAATCTGATGGGGAAATAATATGTATTTCTGTGCAAGATGTACAAGTAGCTAAACACAAAAGGCAGTCAAAGATAATAACTGCCTTAGGAAATTGGAGAAAGTAGTCATTAATAAGAGCTGAGGGTCAGGTAGATTTCAGAGAGGAGTAAGGAAGGGTATGGTCACCCTTCTTTCTAGTTTGCCTAAAATGGAAACACTGGTGATCATCATTCAGACATCACAAGAGATACATCTGTACATGAATTTAGGACTATCCTCATACCTATTGGATCAGATTCTGCATTCTAACAAGATCCCAGGATGTCTGTATATGCACATTGGAGATTGAGAAGCATTGACCTGGGGACCTGACTTTAATCCAAGGGCTCTTTCTAATTGGAAGAGTGATTCTTAACTCTGGCTGCACATTATCATCACCTAGGGATCTTCAACAAAATACTTTCCACAGGCCTAATTTAATTAGATTGGATGATGCCCAGGCACTGGTATTTTTCAAAATGCCCTGGGTGGTTCTAACTTGCAACCAGGGTTGAGGACCACTTAAATTGGAACAATGAGCTTCTATGTTAAATTACTACAATAAATTTCTCAAGAAAAAATATTGAAAGACCCATCAAACACTGAGTCCTGTGAAAAACAGACTAAATAAGGCTTAGCAAGGTGAAGCAGCCTGTGAATCCTCAGTGGGAAGTGGACCAAGCCCCATATAAGTGGATGTTGAATGTGTCTGTGTCACTGCTCAGAGGACGGACGTGTGGTGGACAGCACAAGCCCCTCCTGTAGGTGATCTTCCTGGGTTCTTCCAGGAAGGTCTAGCCTTAAATTCCACTTGTGTGGAACAGAAACATATGCTCACAGCTGTGTGTCAGGGGTTCTAAAGCTGCAGTTTCAAATACATGGTACATTTGGTGGTGGGAGGTGCAGCTGCCTTAATTGTGGTAGTCATGGAAGTTAGTGTCAGATTCTTTGACTTAGATCCTGGGAGCAGAGCCAACTCTAGGCTCCAAGAGAGCCCTGTGTCAGTCTAAATAGCAGAACAGTCATGGCTACTTTTGTGGGAAACTTACAACTTTTCAACAGAGCACATCATTAATACCAACCCTGGCACTACTGTCCTGTAGTAAATCTCCTCAGGCCTCACAGTTAAGGACCCATGTGCTTTTTGTTGGAGAGATATATAGTTTAGAGAGATAAACCTTTACGTATACAACCATCACCTGGGGATCTTAAAGTGCAGATTCAGTAGGTGAGTCCTAAAATTTGGCACTTTTGACAAGTTCCAAGATGCTGCTTTGCCTGCTTTGGGGACCACATTCTGAGTAACAAGTTTAGATTTGTCCTGTCCAGTATGGTAGTCCCTGGCCTTGTATGCCTACTGAGTACTTGAAAAGTGGTTACTGTGACTGAGGGATTGCACTTTTTTAATTTTATTAAATTTTAAATTCAATGTTAAAAGTGAAAGCAGTGCAAAATATTTTTCTGTAAATACACTTACTGGTTTTGATATGGCTACACTTAATTTTAATTTTTGGAAATTTGGCATCTCAATTAAAATGTGCTGTATAGTTAAAATATGCACCAGATTTTGAAGATTTAATATGAAAAATAATGTAAGATATACTTAATTTATAATGCTTTTATTAGAATCATTACATTTTAAAATGATATTAGTTTGGATATACGAGGCTAAATAAGATGCATGGCTAAAATTTATTTCACCTGTTTCTTTTCTAATATGGCTACCAGAAAATTTAAAATTACATATATAGCTTGCATTGTATTTCTACCTGATGGTGGTGGAAAAAAAGATCTATAAAACATTACTGAATTGGCATTTCCATGAATCCATTCCCTCTGTCTACCTTACTGAGAAAACTCAAAGTTTTCATCCAGTTCATGGACATTCAAGGGCTCCTCAGCAAGAAACTCAGCCTAACTTTCCTGAGCACAGTCTCTAATACCTTTTTTATACCTTTTTTTCCTTTAAAATACACCCATCCTCCTTTCCTATCTTAGAGCCTTGCTAGATAGGGGTAGTATGGAGCAGTAGAAAGAGCACAGGTTTAGAAGTTAGCTAGATTTATGTTTGAGTCCTAGCTGTGTAATTTACTAGCAATACTACGTAAATTCCCTAAGCTCCAGTTTCCCCATGTGTAAAATGCAAAATGCCTACCTTATACAGCTGCTGAAAAATAAATCAGATTATTTATACACAGTGCTTGGCACATGGTGACTCTTCAGTAAAGAACCACCACTATTATGCCTTTTCCAGTGGATTAGCAGGTCCCAATGCCTTCATCTGTTGACCTCCAAGGAAATTTCTAAAATATTTTAGGATCTTATATATTACAATGCCTTGGCCTGCCTCAAAGCATGCTTCACGGTGAAAATCTGAAGCATCAGAGCACGCAAATCTCCTCATAACTCACCAACATGGAAGCTTCTTATCCACGCAACTGGTCTTAAATGTAAACCAAATTTAGGTCAGAAGTGACAGACTGTCTCGGTTTCATGGTAACGTTTTTCAGCCTCCCCACTATTGATATTCTGGATTAGATTATTCTTTGTTGTAAGGTGCTGTCCTGTGCATTGTAGGAAGCTCTACCTACTGGATGCCAGCAACACTCCTCCTCCTCTCAGTGTGACAACCAAAATGCCTCTAGACGTTGCCAAAAGTCCCAGGGGACAAAATCACCCCTGGTGTGAACCACTGCTCTATGGAAATATATCACTCACTTTATAATATCTCAATTACAAATGTCCTGATTACATTTAAATTGAGTGATTCCTTTTAAATTGGATAGTTTTTATTGTATATAAGCAAAACCATTTTACTTACTGCATAAAAATCCTTTTCAACTTGTGATTCAACTCCCACTATGTGCTAAGGCCTTGCCCTCTGCTTTCTTATTTCAACTTCACAGTTCCTCTGTGTGGAATGTTGTATGGTAGTATCATGATCCTTATTTTACAGATAAGGAAACTTCAGGAAAATTAGAGACGTTTTAGCCAAAACATAAAGCTAATAAGTAGCAAAGCTGGTATGTGAGGACAGATTTTTCTCACTTCAAAGCCTTTCCCCTATTTGTAGCAATGTCTCTTTCAGTCGTATTTAGAGTTTTCTCTCTACAGCTTTCTCTTTTTGGTATTAGGCTCAGAGACTTATCAGCTTCCATGAGCTGTTAGACAGTTTGTAGAGACCAGAGCTAGAGATTAACTGTCCTGTACTTGATTGAGATGGCCCTCTACCTCATCTTTTACCCTCAATTATACAAAGCATCTTTATTAGCAGAGCCCCAGGGTGACACCTGTGGCTCAAAGGAGTAGGGCTCCGGTCCCATATGCCAGAGGTGGCAGGTTCAAAGCCAGCCCTGGCCAAAAACTGCAAAAAAAAAAGAAAGAAAAGAAAAAGAATCACACATATTCCTTAAACAACCATGCCAGATTCCCTCTTGGAAATGAGGAACTAAAGTACCTGCCTCTGAAAATTTTCAGTCTGGTTGGGAAAATAAGATTTATACATAGGAAGTGATATGAAAATAAAACATTTTGGAGTGTATGGGAATGGCTCTTTAGAACTTCAAGGCTGTAGTATGTAATATGTAATATGAAGAATAGAGGCATACATGGCTGGATACTTTTGGGATAGCCCTCTTATGTAAAAGAAGGGAAAGACTAGTACAAGTCCCAATATGCTTAGAACTCTTCATAAAGAAGTTCTCATTAACAAACAGAGGCAAAAATGGATTATCACAGATCCTATATATCTAAATTTCCTTTGTGAGTGAAGAAAAAAGGTTAGATCATGTTGAGAAGCGTCTACTTATCCACTAGTAGACAATATTCCATTGAACAACTCTCAAAAATAAGGGGAATAAAATCATGGTCCACATTTGCCTCTCTCCTTTCCAGCTCAGGATTTTCTGCTTACTTTTAACCATAACTGAAGGCAAAGGATAGATAGCCACACAGAGGAGCTAGAGAAGCCATACTCATCCAGACATGAAAAAGGAGTCTAGGAACATGATTTTTGGCAGACTAAATCATTTATAAGTAGTTACAGACTCTTAGAGCTGGAAAAAACCTTGACAGTCACCTGGACGCACCATATTATTTTAGGTGTAAAGAAAATGATGGCTGTTCCTAAAAGAAAAACAAATTGTCTAAGGTGACACTGCTGGTAAGAAACCAGGCTGTGTGTTTCATGCCTGCATGAAGTGAAAGTCATGGTCACTAAACTGAGATGACCTCTTGTTTATTACTATTATATATTACTTCATATTTACTAAGCCTTACCCAATTTCCAAGTGTCACGTTTATGAATCACACGAAGTTTGATCCTACTAATTTATAGCTGTTGTATGAAGGGTATAACCCAACTATAGCATAAGAATATGGGGAAAGGGGTAAGGGTAGGGAGGGGAGGGGGGAGGTTGGGGTGGAGGGAGGGTAATTGGTGGGGCCACACCTACGGTGCATCTTAAAAGGGTACAGGCGAACCTTACTAAATGCAGAATACAAATATCTTCATACAATAACTAAGAAAATGTCATGAAGGGTATGCTAAACAGTTTGATGAAAATAGTTCAGATTGTATATGAAACCAGCACATTGTACCCCTTGATTGCACTAAAGTACACAGCTATGATTTAATAAAAAAGAGAGAAATGTATATAAAAGAATCATAAATTTATTTTAATATATTTGAAAACAGAACTAAGATATGTTCTAATAAATAATATTATTTTGTTCACATAATTAAAACCCATTGTCCTTACTTCGGCTGTTAGGTAATTGTTCCCTATCTCAGTGTCACCTTCTTAGGGACCCAGAGACCGTCAGATAAAAAATTTGTAGTCATTGGCTGGGCGCCCGTGGCTCAACGGGCTAAGGCGCCAGCCATGTACACCTGAGCTGGTGGGTTCGAATCCAGCCCGGACCCGCCAAACAACAATGATGGCTGCAACCAAAAAAAAAAAAAAAATGGCCGGGCATTGTGGCGGGCGCCTGTGGTCCCAGCTACTTGGGACGCGGAGGCAAGAGACTCGCTTGAGCCCAGGAATTGGAGGTTGCTGTGAGCTGTAATGCCATGGCAGTCTATCCAGGGTGACAGCTTGAGGCTCTGTCTCAAAAAAAAAAAAAAAATTTTTAGTCATTGATGGAAAACGTAACCAATGGAAAAGGTATTCATCCTATAGCTAGGATGTTATTATCGTCTTTATATGTAACAATTTTACATAAACCAGCATTCTCCTTTATACTTATATGTTTTAGATTTCTAAAGGATCATATCTATGAATACAGTTGCCCTCCTTACCCTCAGAGAATATGGGAGGGATGTTCCCACACCGTAGATAGCACAAACCCTAAATGTATTGCTTTCTCCTATACATACACACCTATGATAACATTTAATTTCTAAATTAGGTACAAGAAGAGATTAAGAACTTCTCTTTGAAGTATCTGAATCTCTAGCTCCCATTGTGCTCCCAGGACATTGTGCTTTTGTATCTGATAGCCTCTTAGAGGGTTACTAAGTGACCAAGAGCTGTGGATGTTATTCACATATCGGGACATGGGATAAAGGAAAGGATGAGTCAGGTTCCAGGTAGGACAGAGAGGGCTGGTGCAAGATTTCATCACACTACTCAGAACAGTGCATAATTTAAAACTTAAGAATTGTTTATTTCTGAAATCTTCCACTTAATATTTTGAACCATGGTTGACCATGGTAATTTCAACTAATGAAAGCGAAACCATGGATACAAGAGACCACTCTACTACTATAAAATTGTCTTGGTTAAAAAACTATGCAGCATTAAAAAAAAATGGAGACTTTACCTCTTTTATGTTTACACGGATGGACCTGGAAAATATTCTTCTTAGTGAAGTATCTCAGGAATGGAAAAAAAAAAAATCCAATGTACTCAGTACTACTGTGAAACCAATGTATGATCACTCACACTTGCATATGAAAAATGAAACACAATTATAGCCTAGGATGAAGGAGGGAAGGGGAGGGAGAGAGGAAAGGAGGGGGGTGGGTCAATAGAGGGAGGGTTAGTAGGGGGACCACACCGAGGGAGCGTATTGCAAGTACAAGTTGGATCTATCAGGTGTAGAACACAAATGCCTTAATGCAGTAATTGGGTAAATGAGGTGAAGGCTATTTTCATTAGTAGGATGTAAGCACTCCAATTTGTACAAATAATCAACACATTGAATCCCAGAATGGGGTAAATGTATTCATGATCTATGTACAAATGACTTGATAAAAAAGAAAAAAAGAAATATAAAAGCTAAAAAAAAAAAAAGTTGTAAGTCAGAGATGGGGACCCAATTTAAAGCTATGAAGTGTATGAGTTAAAGCCAGAAAATATCCATGATGACGAATGACATGTACATCATATACAAAGCCACACATTCAAAATGCATGCTCTCTATAAACATGTATAATACAGGAAATATTTGTATATACAGAGTATGTGAGTACATTATATATAAAGTTGTTAGTATAAATTTTCCCTTGAAATCAAAATTTTAAAAATAAATATTTTTAAGTGAACAAAACCAGAAGTCTAGTCCAGATCATGTTACAGCTGGTTCCAACCCAGCCTTAGAAATCTTCTATGCTTTTTGGTTTGTTATTGTGTGCAAACCGAGTCTTGAAATCCAGATGACACCTATGTCTATAGTTTAAGGGCAGCACCTATCCGTATGATAATTATTCAATTTGATTTTTGTTACACTTTTATCTCCAGTTTGCCATTCACTGTTTAGACAGTTTGAGAAACTCAGTAAAATCTAACTTAATTTTCTTCCTTTGAGAATGAAATAAATATTTGACCTGTCACTATACTAATGGCCTGAAGGTTTTGAATTGTGTATGATTCACTGTTAACGTGCCCTATGATTGCACCAATGTACAGAATTATGATTCAATAAAATTATAAAAAAAAAATCTGCATTTTAGCTGCTAGAGTTAATGCTGAGGACTTTTCTAAAAATATTCATATTAAACCTAGGCTAGTCTGGTAATTAAAAGGTATACCATGTTCTTGTTCCAAGGTAAGTAAATAATGGCTTTGCCTTTACAGAAGTGTCAGTATGGAACTTGCCATGGCGGTAAATTAAAGGTGACTTTGCATACAAAGTGTCCTTCTGCCAATTACTGCCTCACTGTGTCAGTAAATGCTAATTTTAAATGATTTTGGAGTCTTGTACATTTTTATTGATGAACGTCAAAGGGATGCAAGTTCTGAATAATTATAAAACCTCATACATTTCAAACAAAAGGAGTAAAGAGAGTTTATAAAGCAGAGAGAGAAAATGTCAGCTTTGCCTCAATGCCCCATCAAGAAGAGACCTCTGATTTGAACATATGTGGTACGTGTTGTGACCATGCCGCACCTTTTACCCTGATTTACTTATTTGATATGTTGTTTCTACATTTTTCAAATTAACAAAATAATCCATACTTGGGAAACAAACATTTCCCCCCAGCTGACTTTAAGAAGATAATTGCAGTTTTGTTATTGCAGCTGTTTCTGATGTTTGTATATTTTTGTTTTCTTTGTGTTATAGGAAAAGAGTTATTATTAACTTTTTCTGCACTCCACTATTGTCCCCCAGAAGTTATTTGCAGATAATAATGGAAAAAATATTTATTATAATATGGTAGATAGCTTTATTTGTAAGCATATAACTTATACTAGTGAATGGTTGATCTTAATTTAAAGTGATCCTTTTTTGCTCTCTGTGTATTATTAATTATGTGAAACTACTTATCTTATAATGTATTTTTACCCATAGACATTTTATCACATTCTATTAAATGTGACGTACCTGGTATAAAAATGGTTTAAAAACTCAAAGAGCGAATTTAATTATTGAATATTTTTAAAGTAAACTAACTAGAATTTCACCATCAAGAAGTGTATTGTTTTTCTAAGTCATTATCTGAAAGACTAAAAGTGTACATAATTTTTTCTTTTTTTGGTTTATGATTTTTTTTAAACACAAAAATCTTTACTTAAAAACCATCCATTCTCCACTTTCATCTCTTTCCACATTAAAGCCAGAGTGGTACTTTCAAACTTAGAAATGGTCATGTCGCTCTCCACTTAAAATAATTCAGTGCCTTTGGCAGCACGTGGAATAGAGTCAAAAGTCTCACCATGAAGGTCATGATCCCCCACGACCTTGTTGTGTTCACTCTGGTTTACTCCATCTCTTTGTATTCCAGCCGCACTGGCCTTTCAGTTAATTGCCATAGTCTTTTCTGGCTAAGGGAGTTACAAGAATCATTCCCATGTCCGTCCTTCACCTAGTCACATCACTCATTCCTCCGGCTGGTCTGAGTTGTGACTTCCTAAGGAAGCTCTCACGCCTTCTTCCCTGCTCCCTACCTAGGTTAGGGCTCTCTGACCTGGTCTTGTTCACCTATACTCCTGTGATTTTTCTCCTTAGCACTTAATGCAATATGTTTTTATTAAATATATTTCTTACTAAATATTAATTTTTTTAATAATTTTATTGAATCATAATTATGTACATTGGTGCAATCACAGGGCACGATTCATATACATTCAGAAATATTTTGATCATACTGTTACAGATATCCTTCATGGCGTTTCCTTGATCACTATATAAAGACTTTCATTTTTGTATATACCAGTGAGTCCTACACATCCATGTTTTCAGGAGGGTAAATATCATTCTATCACTTTCAGATGTAGAATTCTTTTTTTTTGAGACAGAACTTCAAGCTGTCACCCTGAATAGAGTGCTGTGGCATCACAGCTCACAGCAACCTCCAATTCCTGGGCTCAAGCGAGTCTCCTGCCTCCGCCTCCCAAGTAGCTGGGACCACAGGCACCCGCCACAACGCATGGCTATTTTTTGGTTGCAGCCGTCATTGTTGTTTGGCGGGCCCGGGCTGGATTCGAACCCGCCAGCTCAGGTGTACATGACTGGCGCCTTAGCCCGTTGAGCCACAGGCACCAAGCCCAGATGTAGAATTCTATTCAGCATTTCTTGTAGGGTTGGTCTAGGGATGATAAATTTCTTCAGTGTTTTTCTGGGAAAGACTTCATTTATCTTTCATTTCTAAATAATAACTTTGTTTGATATAGTCTTCCTGGGTAACAGAGGTTTTTCTTTTTTCTTCCAGCAGCTTTCATATATGCATATCATCTCATTTTCTCCTAGCCCACAAATTTTCTGCTGAGAAATGAAACTTTCTTTTATTCTAATGAGGATTGCCTTTTATGTCACTTGACAGGCTTTTTATTGTTTTTATTCTTCTAGAATTCTTTTTTTTTTTTGTCTTTGATTTATGATAGTGGGAATATGCTGCAAATAGAATAGGATTTTGTTATTGTTGTTGAATCCATCTAGGAAATGAGACTCCTGCATCCAAATATTCATAGCTCTCCTAAGACTTAAGAATTTTCAGCTATTATTTACTAAATAATTTTTCTATAACTTTTTCTACTTTCCTTCCTTGTAGAACTCCCAAAATGTGGCTAAGCGCCTGTGGCTCAATGGGCTAAGGTGCCAGCCACGTACACCTGAGCTGGCAGGTTTGAATCCAGCCTGGGCCCGCCAATCAACAATGACGGCTGCAACCAAAAGATGGCGGGGCATTGTGGCAGGCGCCTGTAGTCCCAGATACTTGGGAGGCGGAGGCAGGAGACTCACTTGAGCCCAGGCATTGGAGGTTGCTGTGAGCTGTGATGCCACAGCACTCTCTCCAGGGTGACAGCTTGAGGTTCTGTCTCAAAAAAAAAGAACTCCCATAATGTGAATATTTGTTCACTTAGTGGTATATCATATGCCATATAAGCTTTCTTTCTTTGTTTTTATTCTTTTTTTTTTCCCCCTGATTGGCTTATCTCAAAAGATCTTCAAGTTCAGAAATTATTTGTTCTGCTCGATCTAATCTGTTGTTGAAGCTCTATTGTACTTTTATTTTATTCATGGAATTCTGCAATTCTAAAATTCCTTATTTTTTTTTATAATATCTATATTTTCTGACTTTCCAAATCACATCATGAATCAATCTCCTGCTGTTTTGAATTGCCTTTGTCTTCTTGAATCTTTCTGAGATTCCTTAAGATCATGAAAAAAAATCCTCTTCAGTAATTTCATAAATTTTCCTCTCATAAGGGTCTGCCTCTAAAGAATTATTGCGTTGTTTTCAAGGTGTCATGCTTCCTTGCCCTTTTTTGTTTCCTGTATCCCTATGTTGGTATCTGTGCCTCTTCTGATTTTATGGAGTAGCTTTTTGGGGACTTAGGCCTGTGAATGTAACTACAGTGTCAGATGACCAGGCTGCTCTGGCTTTGGTTCTCAGTGGGTGCAGTACCTCAGCCTCTGCATGATTTCCTCAGCTCCAATTAATGTCAGAGGTGCCTGCAATTCCTCACTGGCCTAGGCTGCAGTTGTTTGTGGAGGCTGTGGTGCAACTTTGTTGGGAATGGTGACCCTTGACAGACTGATCCTTGGGGCCCAGAAAGGTGCATGTGAGTACCCTGTGAGCTTTTCAGTAGTGGCACTGGTGGGCCCAAGGGTGGCTGATAGGGGCACCGACTGTGGTGGTAGCAAACCCCAGGAAGGTCATTTCTTGGGCCCATGGGCATCTCACAAGTGTGCTGAGAGTGAAAGAGGTGTTCCATTTGCTGACCAGTCTTTGAGTTCCTGGGCAAGACACGTAGGCATTGCTAATGGTGATAAAAGGCCCAGAAGTTTCGGTCCTCAGGCCACTGGGCAGTGCACATAGGTGGCAGTGGCCCCAGGTGGGCCAGTCCTTGCTACCCTGGGTGTCCTATGTGAGCACTGAAAATCATGTGGTGGGCCTTGGGTGAGCTTGTCTTCAGGCTCCTGGGTGGGCTGGATCACTATTGGCAGTGGCTACCCTGAACAGACAGCGTTGGGCTCTAGGGAATGTGTGTTTCAGCGCCTTTTATCCTGGAGGTAGCCTCATTAATGAGCTGGGGCATCTATCCCCACGGCATAGTGCACTGCAAGGACTCAGGTGCTGGTGATGGTGTGGTTGCCCTGCTGGGTCAAGCAGGTGTCATGATGCTGGCGGATGTGGAGGGATGTCAGCAGGATTCTGAGTTGTGGATGTGCTGGGTCTACTGGGCCTCAGGGCAGGTGTCCCTGTGGCAGCTCTGCTCTTCAAATGGCACCCTGCTGTAGCAGCCTGGGCCTCAGGGGTGGGAAGGATACCCTAGGAAGTTCCTATATGGGATAATGTAGTCTTATGGAGTCTAGGTAGCTTCCTATACTAAGCTCAGGGCCTGTGCGGGCTGAGTGGACCTCCTAAAGCTCGGATTGCAGGCCTCTGTGGTGGGAATGTAGGTTGCAGGGTCCTCCTACTTACCTTTTCCCCAAAACGGGGGGTCCTTCTTGGCTCTAAGTCAACCCTGACTAATCTTTGCCATCTTGAGTTTCCATGCCTCATAGAGTTTTTCACTTCCTGGCTACATTCCAGATTTCTCCCCTCGACACTCCATTCGAGGTGTGGTTATTTATTTATTATTTTCATCCTTCTTGTGGATGAAGCAAATGCTGGTCACCTTTAGTTAGCTATCTTGATCAGACCTTCTCAAGGTGTTTATTCATTCAATGTCCTTACTAGTTGTATGTCTACTCTTATATTCTGTCTATTTAGAATTTACTCCTAGCAGATTGTTTTTCTAAGAATTAGTCCATTTGTTTCAGGTTAACTAATTTATTGACATTCAAGTGCTCACAGTATTCTCTTATAATTATTTTTACTTCTATAAAATTATTAATAATGTTCTCCAGTTCATTTCTTTGTTTTAAATTTTTTTTTAATGTTGGGGATTCATTGAGGGTACAAGAAACCAGGTTACACTGATTGCACTTGTTAGGCATAGTCCCTCTCATAATTGTATCTTGCCCCCAAAGGCATGTGACACAACAAGAACCTGATCCTGCTGCTTCCTTCCCTCTCTCTGCTCTTCACTTCTCCCACCACCCTCCCTCCTTCCTTCTCTCTGCTCTTCCTTCCCTCCTTCTTCCTCTCTCTGCTATCCCCTCCCCCCCATTGTGTACTAGGTCATTAATTGTCCTTATATCAAAATTGAGTACATAGGATTAATGTTACTCCATTTTTGTGATGCTTTACTAAAAACAGTGTGCTCCACTTCCATCCAGGTTAATACAAAGGATGTAAAGTCTCCATCTTTTTAATGGCTGAATAGTACTCCATGGTGTGTGTGTGTGTGTGTGTGTGTGTATGTGTATACCACAGCTTGCTAATCCATTCCTGGGTTGGTGGGCATTTTGTCTGTTTCCACATTTTGGCAATTGCAAACTGAGCAGCAATAAACAGTCTGGTGCAAGTGTCTTTATGATAAAAGGATTTTTTTTTCCCCTTCTCAGAAGATGCCCAGTAATGAGATTGCAGGATGAAATGGGAGGCCTAGCTTGAGTTCTTTGAGGGTTCTCCATACTTCTTTCCAAAAAGGTTGTATCAGTTTGCAGTCCACCAGCAGGGTAAAAATGTTCCCTTCTCTCCACAACCACGCCAGCATCTGCAATTTTGAGTTTGTGATGTGGGCCATTCTCACTGGGATTAGATAATATCTCAGGTTGGTTTTGATTTATATTTCTCTAATAATTGGACAATGAGCATTTTTTCATCTGTTAGCCATTCGTCTGTCTTCTTTAGAGAAGATTCAATTCATCTATCTTACCCATTGATATATGGGATTGTTGGCTTTTTTCACGTGGATTAATTTGAGTTCTCTGTAGATTCTAGTTATCAAGTTTTGTTTGATTCAAAATATGCAAATATCCTTTCCCATTGTATAGGTTGTCTATTTGCTTTGGTTGTTGTCTCCTTAGCTGTACAGAAGCTTTTCAGTTTAATTAAGTCCTATTTGTTTATTTTTGTTGTTGTTGCAGTTGTCATGGAAGTATTCTTCATAAAGTCTTTCCCCACGCTGATACCTTCAAGTGTTTTTCCTATTCTTTCCTTGAGGATTTTTATAATGTCATGCCTTAAATTTAGGTCTTTTATCCATCTTGAATCAATTTTTTTGAGTGGAGAAAGGTCCAGGTCCAGTTTCAGTCTTTTACATGTGGATATCCAGTTCTCCCAGCACAATTTATTGAATAAGGATTCTTCCCTCCATTGTATGTTCTTGTTTACTGAAGATTAGGTGGCTGTAAAATGTTAGATTCATTTTTTGGGTTTCTATTTGAGACCAAATGTCTATGTCTTTATTTTTGTGCCAGTACCATGCTGTTTGACATTATAGCCTAGCAGTACAGCCTTAAGTCTGGTATTCTGATGCCCCTGGCTTTGGTTTTATTACCTAGAACTGCCTTAGCTATACAGGATTTTTTTCTGGTTCCATAAAAAATGAAGAATTATTTTTTCCAAGTCTTGAAAGTACGAGGTTGGTACTTTAATAAGGATGGCATTGAATCTGTGGATTGCTTTTGGAAGTATAGACATTTTAACAATGTTGATTCTTCCCAGTCATGAGCATGGAATGTTCTTCCATTTGTTAATATCCTCTGCTATTTCTGTTCTTAGGGTTTCATAATTTGCTTTATAGATGTCCTTCACTCTCTTAGGTATATTCCTAAGTATTTCATTTTCTTTGACGCTATGGTGAAGGGAGTTGTGTCCTCAATTATCCTCTCATCTTGACTGTTGGTGTAAACAAAGGCTACTGACTTGTGGACGTCAATTTTATATCCTCAGACATTACTGCGCTTTTTTATCACTTCCAGAAGTCTTGTGGTTGAGTCTTTGGGGTTCTCTAAGTATAAGATCATATCATCAGCAAAGAGAAAGGGTTTGACCTCCTCTGCTCCCATTTGGGTGCCCTTTATTTCCTTCTATTGCCCAATTGTATTGCTAGAACTTCCAGCACTATGTTGAATAGTAATGGTGACAGAGGAGAACCTTTTATGGTTCCAGTTCTAAGTGGGAAAGCTTTCAGTTTTACTCCATTCAGCAAAATATTAGCTGCAAGTTTGTCATAGATAGCTTCAATCAGTTTAAGAAATGTGCCATGTATACCTATACTCTTCAGTCTTCTAATTAAAAAAGGATGCTGGATTTTATTGAATGGTTTTTCTGTGCCTATTGAGAGGATCATATGGCCTTTGTTTTTGCTTCTGCTGATATGATGAACAACGTTTATGGACTTGTGTATGTTAAACAAGCCTTGCATCTCTGGGATGAAGCCTACTTGATCATGTTGTGTGACTTTTTTGATGATAAACTATTTCATTCCCTGGGATGAAATCTACTTGATCATTATGTATGACTTTTTTGATGATAAACTGTAATCTATTGGCTTGGATTTTTTTGAGAATTTTTACATCTATATTCATTAGTGAAATTGTTCTGAAGTTCTCCTTTTTAGTTGGGTCTTTTCCTGGTTTTATTGCCAGGGTGATGTTTGCTTTGTAGAACATGTTGGGGAAGATTCCTTCCTCCTCAATTTTTTGGAAGAATTTCTGCAGCATGAGAATAAGCTCTTCTTTGAACGTTTGATAGAATTTTGGTGTGAGGCTATCCAGACCAGGGCATTTGGTGGGGGGAGGGATTTTTTATTGTTTCTTTGATCTCAGTGTTTGAAATTGGTCTGTTCAGATCGTTTTCTTCCTGGCTAAGTTCAGGGAAAGTGTTTGACTCCAAATATTGATCTATTTCCTTCACATTGTCAAATTTCTGGACATAGAGTTTCTTGTAGTATTCAGAGATAATCTCTTGTATCTCTGTGGCATCAATTATTATTTCCCCTTTATCATTTCTGATTGAGGTTATTAGAGATTTTGCTTTTCTATTTCTAGTAAGTCTGGCCAAAGGTTTATCTATTTTGTTTACTTTTTCAGAAAAATATATCTCCTTGTTTCATTAATTTTCTGAATGATTCCTTTGTTTTAAATTTTATTGATCTCTGATTTAATTTTGGATATTTCTTTTCTTCTGCTGGGTTTAGGCTTTTTCCAATTTCATAGATGGCTTGTGAGTTTGATGATGTGCTCTCTTTCTGTTTCTCGGATGTACGCATATAAAGCGATGAATTTTCCTCTCAGGACTGCTTTTGCTGTATCCCACAGGTTTTGGTAGCTTGTGTCTTCATTGTTGTTATGCTCAAGGAAATTAATTATTTCCTCTTTCAGTTCTTCCTCTACCCAACTATTGTTCAGCATAAGGTTGTGTAATTTCCATGTCTTTGTGTGGGATTGAATGTTTTTGTTGGAGTTGAATGCTTTCTGGTCTGTGAAGATACAACGTAAAATTTCAATTCTTTTGATTCTGTTGAGGTTTATTTTGTGTCCCTGGGTATGATTAATTTTGGAGAATGTTCCATGGGCCAATGAGAATCATTTATATTCTGTAGGTGTGAGATAGAGTGTTCTATGTACATCTATCAAGCACAGTTGTTCTAGGGTTTCATTTAAGGCCCTTATATCTTTCTTTAATTTCTGTTGAGAGGATCTATTCAGCTCTGGAAGAGGAGTGTTAAAGTCCCCTGTTATTATAGTGTTATAGGATATCATATTGCTCAGACTAATTATGTTCTGTTTCAAGACTCTGGGAGCATTTAAGTTGGGTGCATAAATATGTAGAATTGAAATGTCTTCTTATTGTCTTATTCCCTTGACTGATATGAAGTGTCCATCTTTGTCTTTTTTTACTTTAGTTGCTTTAAATCCACATTAATCTGAAAATAAGATTGCAAGCCTTCTTTTCTTCTGAATTCTGATTGCCTGAAAAATTGTCTTCCAACCCTTAAGTCTGAGTTTTAATTTGTCTTTTGAGGCTAGATGTGTTTCCTGCAGACAGCAAATGGATGGTTTGTGGTTTTTAATCCAATCATCCAGTCTATGCCTCTTCAGTGGGAAATTCAAGCCATTAACATTTATTTAGAAAATTGATAAGTGTGGTATCATTCTATTAATCTTATTTTGTGAAGGCCTATTGCTTAGCTTTATCTTTTGCATCATTATGAAAGCTAGGTTTTGTCCTTTAATTTCTGGGTGCTTACTTTGGTGGTGGTCCATTGTGAGGCTCAGTGTGCAGAACAGGTCTAAATGTTTCCCGTAGAGCTGATCCTTTTGTGGCAAATTTCCTCAATGTTTCCATATTAGTAAAATATTTTATTTCTCCGTCAATTTTAAAGCTTAGCTTAGCAGGATATAGAATTCTGGGATGGAAATTGTTGTCTTCTGGCTTGAAAAGTTTCGTTATAGAAGTCCACAGTTACTCTGATGGATTTGCCCCTGTAGGTCAATTGGTGCTTACTCCTGGCAGCTTGCAAAATCTTTTCTTTTGCCTTGACTTTGGACAGATTCATCACAATTCATCTTGAAAAATCTGTATTTGAGTTGAGGCAAACTGGGATCCAATATCCCTCTGAAAAGAGTGTGTCAGAATCCTTGGTGATAGTTGGGAAATTTTCATTTATAATATTCTCTAGTATAGCTTTCATTTCTCTGGGGCATTCTTCTTCCCCTTCAGGAATACCTACAACTCATATGTTTGAATGATTCATGAATCCCATAATTCTGTCAGTGAACATTCTGCTTTCTCTCTCTTGTTTTCTGCCTCTTTAACTATCCATGCTATCTCAAGAGCTTTGTCCTCTACCTCTGAGATTCTTTGTTCTGCATGGTCTAATCCATTGTTGATGCTTTCTATTGCATCTTTAAGTTCCCTAATTGACTGCTTTAATTCCTTCATTTGCCATATCCTTTCTATATTCTTCATATCATTCATCTCTTATTTGATTCTGTTTTTGGATTACCTTTTGGTTATTTTCCACTTTCTCAGCAATTTCCTTTACTTTTTTCATCATCTGTATTTAAATTCTCCTTCTATCGTTTCTAACATTTCTTTATAGGTGGAATCCTCTGCAGTACCTACCTCACCACGGTCCCTTGGGGGGTTACTCTGTACTGGTTTTTCATATTGCCAGTATTTTTCTTCTGATTCTTCCTCATGGGTGTATTCTTTTATCTATTTCCTTGACCTAATTTTCCGTTCACTTCCTCTTGCTCTTTAAGTTACTATGCCTCTGGCCAAAAGTTTCAATGAGTCCTTTTGATACAGGACTAAAAGGATGAGAATATTGAAGATTAAGAAGGGGAAAAAATTACAAAAAGAAAAAAGAGTAGCTCATCTCCCGTTGCTCAGCAGCTAGGGTGCCAGGCACATACACAAGAGCTGGTGGGTTTGAATCCATCTCAGGCCTGCCAAATAACAAGGAAAACTACAACCAAAAAAATAGCCAGTATTGTGGAGGGTGCCTGTAGTCCCAGCTACTTGGGAGGCTGAGGCAAGAGAATCACTTAAACCCAAGAGTTTGAGGTTGCTGTGAGCTTTGATGCCATAGCACTCTGCCCAGGCTGATAGCTTGAGACTCTGTCTCAAAAAAGAAAGAAAAAGAAGAAGAAAGAAAGAAAAAAGAAAAAAGAGAAGAGAGAGGGGTTCAGGGTGAGTAAAATGTAATATTGACAAAAAGTAGAGAGGCACAGAAAGAGGGAGACAGGAGTAGTAAAGGTGTACAGTAGGGCACTTTGACTCACACCTTAAAAAACCCCAACCTCTGATGGTGCTGGTTTGGTGGTTCCCTAGAGATCAGTCATTCTTTGTCAGTCTGAGCAGATATGGTACCCCTCCACCAAATAGAGATGAGAGACAAAAATACTATAAATCAAACCAAAACAAGCAAACAGAAAACCTTATGGGATAAAATTGGGGGATAAACCAAATAACTGGGGCAGAAATACTTGTAAAAATGAAGTCCTTATTATTAAAGAAGGCAACAATGGAAAATTATATTTAAACTAGAAAAATGAAGAAAGAAAAGAAAAGTAAAAAAAGGAAAATCTAGGGGGAAAATGTTAAAAGAAAAAAGAAAAACAAAACCAAAAACAAAGCAAGCAGTATATGTATCTTGCTGAATATTGTCTGGGCAACAGTGATCTTCTGGGGTATGAGATGCTGATCACAATGCTGATACAGCTGTATGAAATAGAGACTGGAGGCTTCTGCTGACTTCTTTGCCCTCAAACCCCACAGGGTTAAGAACCTGAGTCTCTCCTCAGTCCACTTAAAATACACTTTAAACCATTAACCTGGGCTAAGCAGAAGCTTTCCTAGGAAAGCTCTTGTCACAGGGATCTCTCCTGAACTGGCTGCCCACTTAACGGGCATGCCAAAATCACCCTCTCTATATACCCCTCAGAGCTGAGGCTTCAAGGCAGCCTTCCCACTGCCAAACACTGAAAGCACTGCTCTTCACCAGTTTCTCAGTCCTAGCCTTTAGCAGTGCTCACTGTAACTAGATCACTTGCCCAAGATCTCCAGCCAGAGCATTGCTCAGCAATCCTGAGGGCGGAGCCTGCAGGGCAGTTCTCCCACAGTGGCTGGGTGCATGGCCTACAGCCAAACAATTATAGTTCTGTTCTGGTCCAGCAGCTCAGTCTCAGATCCTGGACAATACTTAAAGACACCCATACTATCACCCAAATTCTCACAAGGTAATTCAACTGAATGCCCAAGTCCAAAAAAACAAAACAACCCACAGGAAGGCCTTCCCTGTTTGCAATCTCACCACTGTTGTAGTTATAGCTGCAGCAGCCTCAGACAGAATGCAAACACTTGCCACTTTTCTACTGCTTTTTTCCTTCTCCTGGGACCCAGAAGTCTCTCATTGTCTCCCTGTGCCCCAAAGGGATGTTTCTGGGCAGAGCCCACAAGTCAAAAATGCCTGGAGTCTTCTCTCCTGAATCTCACTGGGCCCAGTTGCAAGGAAGTTGTTACTCAGCAGCCATCTTGCTCCCTCCTTCTCCAGTTCATTTCTGATTTAAATATTATGTATCTTCTCTCTTCTTCCTCATCTATTTACCTAAGTATTTTTCAATTTTGTTGATCTTTTTAAAAAACAACTTTTGTTTTAGTTGATTCTGCATTTTTTTTAATTCTCTATTTTGTTTACTCTCATCTTCATTATTTTCTTCTTTTGGTAGATTTGTGCTTAGCTTTTTATTGTTCTTCTAGTTCCATCAGGTGTACTTGTAGATTATGGATTTTAGAAATTTGTCTTTTTTTTTAATTTTATCATTTATAGCCATAAATATCTCCCTTAACAATGCTTTCCCTATATTGCACCTAAAAGTTTAGGTATATTATTTCATTTTCATTTGTCTCAAGCAAGATATTTGTAGTTCTCCTTGTGATTTCTTCATTGATTTGTTGTTATGGTTTTTAAGACTTGTACCTTTTAATTTGTATGTACAGAAGAACCTCTATAGTTGACCACCTCCCTCTGTTGACTACCTCTGAGGAAGGCACTAATTTTCATAGCCTGGACATGAACCACATGTACTAAGGCCTAGTTCCTTATGTTAAGCATCTAAACATGTCGAACAGTTGCTACAGTCCCTTGACTGGTCAACTTACAGAGGTTCGACTGTATTTCCCTATTTTCCAGTTTTTCTCCTACTGTTGAATTGCAGCTTCATTAAATTTCTGATTAAAACAGCTACTTTGTATGGTTTCAATTTTTTAACATGTTTTCTTCTTCTATAGTTCTTTTATATAAAGTTTATTTTTAGCTTGAGATGTTGTATATCCTGTTCAATAGAAATTTTTTACAAAATACCTCTGGGTGTTCAACTGGCCCAGAAAAGAGCCCTGTGTAAAGAAAAATATGGAGTAAATGAATAATAATTTAGGATTTAAAAGTATGGCTTCAAGTTATAGTCCAATATAATCTTTGGTATAAGCACACCACCCCCATAGTTATAAAAGAGAGCAAAGGACACAAAACTATGATAACAATATTCTTCAAATTATTAACAGTTTAGGTCTTGAGGAAAAAGAGTTTACAAAAAAAGTTATTCCAATGTATTACTCAAATACTACGTTTTTTTCATCCGGTCAACTACAAACTTGGGTAAGATAAGATAGGTTAACATTGGTGGCAGAATAACATTTCATTCATTGCACATCTGTGCTAAAACATTAAAAACCATTTAGCGGGGGAGGAGCCAAGATGGCGATCTGTAGCCAGCTTTCTGCAGAAGTTCCCGTGCAGAAGGAGAGTTAAAGGACAGAAACTCAGCAAGAAAGCCGATGGTTTGGATCTGAGCCAAAAGAAAAGGTCAAAGAGCTCACATCAACCCTGCTAGGGTGACCTGAGACCCCGAGGACACAAACAAAAAGGTACAGAGCACATCACCAAGCAGACACGAGTCCCCTCCCCCATGAGAGAGGTTCTCAGTATACTCCATACCTCCATACAAACAAGCAAGCAGACGTTGGATGTCCTCCCACTCTACCCCACAAGAGAGTCCCTCTAAAAACCAGACCTCCTTCCCCTAATAGGGTGCCGCGGTGCTCTCCAGCCAGGCATAAAACTGTATATACTCTCGACCTGCAAGTCGGTGTTCCTGGTGTTCCCCTCCACTTTCACCCAGAGGTCTGGAGGCCTGTTCCCCACAGAGTCCAGATTCTTGGAGATTTTCTCAAGGGGTGTGGATGGGCACAAACTTGCTGAACTGTGCTGGTTTTCCTGCTTGCAGTGGTGAAAGGGGAGAGAGCCGTGAGGAGACGTGGATGGTGGGAAGGTCTCCTGAGGCACGAAACAGCAACCAGCTCCGGGAACAATAGCTGGAGAGCTGCACCCCTGCAGATGTTTTGAGGAGACACTCCCAGTCTTCTGGGTGGCCAGGGGAAACGGCGGCTTCTCCAGTGCCGATGCAAGCAGAGTGGACCGGCAACCAAGGCACGTGAAGGATTTGCCTGAGGCGGTACCGGCTGGAACACAAAGCAAGGATTAGAATACTTGCAGAGGGGCTGCTTTGCTTAACCTGAGCCTCAGGGGATGAAAGCTGAGAGAAAGGTCTGGAACACACAGACTGAGTAAAACGCATTTGCAGCCCCAGTCTGATCAGGGAAAATAGCCTTGACAGAAATAAATT
>CAUYON010091315.1:0-23961 GCA_963573935.1 Arctocebus calabarensis
GTAGTCCCAGCTACTCGGGAGGCTGAGGCAAGAGAATCGCTTGAGCCCAAGAGCTGGAGGTTGCTGTGAGCAGTGTGACGCCACGGCACTCTACCCAGGGCGATAAAGTGAGACTCTGTCTCTACAAAAAAAAAAAAAAAATCATTGTTTTATCATTTACTAACAATGTGATTTTGCCCATGAAATGTTGGCCCTGCTAGTCAATTTCTCTGTCTCAGTTATCTTATCAGTAAATTGAGGATTACCGTATATTTTATGCAGAATATGATTTATTTACTAAATATTTATTAAACACAAATTATGAGCTACTTAATGATGGGTACTGGGAAAATAGAAGTTAAAAAAAAAAAAGCAAAACCTCTGCACTCAGGAAGCTCAGATTTCACAGGATAATAGTTAACCAACACTTATTTAACACGTGCAGAGTGTCAAGCATACCCACACATATATCTCAGATTTATCTATATTATATATGTGTATGTGTATCATTTAATTATGACTTTATGGAATTTATACAATTGATATTTCTATTACTTTAGGCATAGAATCTTTCAGTAACTTACTCAAGATCCCACAGAATTAAAACAACAAATATATAGTGCTCAGAGAATTGCCTGTCATAAGGAAACCACTAGACAGATAGTTTTTGCTTATTGTTGATACATATGTATATATATATTTTTCTCTTCAAAAAATGTAGTAGAATTCAAATAATACAGATTTATGTTAAGTGAAAAAATGAGTCTTCCCTACTGTTGAATGTTGGACTTATAGCTTATTTGATATATCAAATAAATGTTATTGTGAGGAAGAAATTCTCATGATCTTGACAAGAGTACCTTTCCCATTGTGGGAGATAGTTAGTGAGAGAAAGCAGGCTAGAAACTAAACTACATGACCATAGCAACCTCCTCTTTACATTCCTGTAAATTCTTAGGACCCTGACAAGAGTATAGCCATCTTGAGAGGACAGCTAGTGCTAGGAAGCAGGCAAGAGACCAAATGACAATTTTCTCCTCACACTCCCAGAATGCTTCAAGGTCTGTGTTCCTGGGAAATATTAGGATAAGCAGTCTGCTCTCCTGGTCCTGGCTGACACTAGAGTTTAGGCCCTGGTGCAAAATTAGTACTTTGGTGGAAAGGAATAATTCTAAAATGTATCCCTGACATAGCATCATTCACTTTGCAAATAAGGTGACTTCCCTCATCTCTCATAACCCCCACCTGAATTCCAACTACACCAGTAAGTTCTCTTAAAACTGTGAGCTGGGAGCTGACTCCTAGTCATACTCTCCTCTACCTTTTCTATCTTCTAATAAAGCCTTTTTAATTCCTGGACTGCCTCCTCTCATTCTTATGGACCCTTCCCCTCGACTCGACCCCTTAACCTCTCAATTATAATATTTATAATATCCTCCCTACTATTGAAAGTTTGGATTATAATTTATTTGATGGACTTATCTTCCTAGGAAATATGTGAAATTAAGTCCCAGAATGTAAATAAGCCCCAAATCCTGTTACACTAAGTATTTATTCAGGAAACATTAAGTGATTTCAAATTATCAAAGAAAATCACCAGTAGGAAAGAAACATCTTGCAAGAGAGCTAGTATAAGGAATGTATAAGCAATTTCACAATTTGCATTTTTTCATTCACCTTCTTAAAAGGACCTTACTATGTAATATCTTTTTGCCCTGTGGTGCAGAAAAGAAAGCTCTACTTTTGCCTAATTGGATTGACTGCCAACCAATTGTGAACATTAAATATAAGCAGTTTATTTAGTGTAACAACATACTTCAGGGCATATGTTCATTTTTATGGATGAGGAGTTACACTTGTAACTCTCATATGGAACCAAGAGAAGAATTATACTCTGAATCTTTTTACACATTTTATACCAAAATTGCCTAAGAACCTAGCTCAACTCTTTATTTCCTTTTTTTTAAATTTTGATTCAGCTCAACTAAAAGGAAATAAATCTCATTTTATAAACTTGCGTTTTGCTATTATAATTGCCAGGAAAATATACTTGATAATGTCATTAACTAATGAAATTTGCTTCCAGCATTTCAAACACTAATTGTATATCTTTGTTTTTAAAATAAGTGCTTATGGAAGAGCCAAAGCCAAATGAAAATGTGGTCTTGCTGGGTGAGATAATACTTAATAGGTATCATATGGCTCCAAATATAACTGTGTACAAATATGGACTCTTATATTGTAGATGTTAAAGAGACGATCTAAAAAATACAGTGTGTGCACAGTAGGAGGTATACAAAGCAATGAGGCAGAGAGAAAAATTAGAGAACTCCTATTAGTATTTGTTTTAGTTTAAAATTTGCAAGACATAGGTTTTACTAATCTTTAATATGTTAATAAAATTCAGAAAGTGCTAAAAACAATTCCTATGAATAAATTTGCATTGAAGATAAGGAGAAGTAAAGATAAAATGGAGAAAACAATACCTTTCTTATTCTGATGCCCTCTTCATAGTCACATTAAGTGGTAGAACAATTACCCAATCATATCTGTCATAAACCTCCTTTAAAAAATGAAATTATGAGAAAGATTATTTGAAGTGTGGATCCATATTCACATTAATGATGAATTTTATTCTAGAAGCATCTCATGCCATGTTATGTACATATATATGCATACACAAATATATACACAGATATACATAGAGAGAAAGTCTAATTTGTATATGATATGCATACATACACACATGCATCAGTAGTCTTTTTCCACATTTTCTTTTAATTGCACAAACAAAAAAGTTTCAAAAGCACCTGTCCTGTGAAGACAATAACCACTTTTCATATTTACTGAATTTATCAAAAGGAAAGTATCATACCTACCAGAGATGGAAAACACATTTTCTTTGAACCAAAGTTAGTTCATAGAAATGTTTTATGCAGAATACCAGTGTTACTTTTTTCATTATTTTTATTTTGTTGCTTATTTTAAAAGCTCATCAGTTTTCACATTTAAAAAGTATAGTTTTTTTTTTTTTTCTCTTGCAAATCTCTGTCAATAATATGCATGTTTTAAATGCATGGGAACTATATGCCCTCTTAGTCAGAGACTATTCTTTTAGATTCCCTGTAGTGTCTACTATTCCCTGTAGTATTGTATCCAACTTTCTCTTCTCATTGATGCTGCTATTTGCATTGGAGTCTACAAACTCCCTTATCCAAAATGTTTGAGACCAGAAGTGTTTCAAATTTGGGGTTTATCAGATGTTTGAAAATTTGCATATACATATGGAGTTACCTTGGGGATACAACTCAAGTCAAAATATGCAATTAATTTACATGTCATATACATTTTATTACTATAGCCTGGGGGTAATTTTATATAATATTTTTTAACAATTTTGTGTATAAACAAAGCTTTGGCTGTGACCCATCACATGAGGCTTGGTTTGGGATTTTTCCATTTGTGGCATCATGTCAGCACTCAAAAAGTTTTGGATTTTGGATCATTTGCATTTTAGTTTTCAGATTAAGAATGATTAAATTGTGCTTAAATTACCATGTGGAAAGCTTCCTGAAGACCAGGAACAGAGTTCTACTGTGATAAACTGATAAGAGTTAGGGGTCAACTTGTTGTAATAGTAAACCCTACTAGTGTGACTAATAAACACTAATATTCATAAAATATACCATATGTCCTCATGAATTTAGATAGTATTGCCATGTTTACAGATAAATGTCATGAGAAAACAATTGAACTGAAATTATAGGGGAAGATAAGTCTTGTCAACAGTGAAAACCAAACTAGACAAGGAAAAATTGTTTAATGTCAAATCAGTTACTTTTGATTATTTTTAGAAATAAAGCAAAATAATGCCAATGGGGTGCATATAAATACAATTTACAGAGTGACAGATTAAATTATGGTCCTGTTTCTCTGTCACATTAAAGGCAATAGATTTTTTAAACATAAAATAAAAGAAGCTTATGGCCAGGTGTTAAATTTTAACAATCATAAAAAAATTCTATAATTGAGGGGAAGGGAAGATGGCTGAATAGAGGCAGCTTTTACTAGAGGCTCCTGTCCAAAGAGAGAGATACTGGACAGAAGTGGACTCATTAAAGCTGAGCTGAGCTTAGAAAGAAGATAGACAAGTGCACATCATTAGGATGAGGCAAGCTGTGACTCCAAGAAAGATGATCCAAGAAAAAAAAATCCAGGTACAAAGCCCATCACCAAGAGGATGAGAGACCCCTCCCTCAAGTGGGAGGCTCACTGAGGGCCCTCTGCCAGTGAGCAGAGACCAAAAGACCTCTTATTTTATCCCAGGGGAGAGAACTGCTAAACACTGGACCTCTTTCTCCAGAGAGGTAAAATTGAACAAATATTTTCCCCTGCAATTCTGAACACCCAGTCCATACTTCCCTCCTCACCTGGTTGTCTGAAGGCCTGTCCCCTGCAGAGCCCAGAGTATTTGGCATGAGAGCCCTAGGCATTTTTGTGGGCCATTGGACAGCAGCAGGGAAACAGTGACTTATGAGGAAGCAGGGGGCTGTGGGAGAGAGGGATACCTGGCGATGGTGTGTGGCAGGTGGGGGCACTGACATTCCCATTCTGACTTGGCAGGAGAACTTTTCTGACTCCTTTACTCACCAGAGCAGACCAGGTTCCAGCATCTCTGGTTTGCTGGTGATGGTGCCAGCAGGAGTAGAGACACAGATGCCCCTGTTCTGACTTTGGTGGATGCACTTTCCTGATTCCCTTATTCACTGGAGAATAGCAGGCTTCAGCCCCTTGGGTTTGCAGGATGGAGCTGCCTGTGGATTACTACTATCAGGACACTTAAGACCCTTTGAACTCTTCCTCATGATCAGGGATTGTACTGCCCAGGACAATCTAATTAGAACTCTTGACCTGGGCTGTCCACCCAGGGACCCTATGAGGTTGAGTGCTGATTGTTTTGTAGTGGGAAGGGACTGATTGTCCTCCTCAAGCTATCGCTGATGGGGGGCTGGGTGCCATAGTTAGTCATATCTCTCCCCACTTGAGATTTAAGCCTAATACTACAACTTGTTAGGATTGAGTAGAGACTAGCTGACTTTAAGACAGAGACAGCTTGCGCTATCTCACCAAGCAAGTCCTCAAATTCTGTCTGCAGCTCTGAAAGGATCTTTGTAAGGCTATAGGGGAAAAGTCATAATCACAAGCTCCAGCTTATTGGTAAAGGTCTGGTTAACTCCACTTCCTGGGGCCCCCAATCCAATCTTACCCTACCAGTTTTAATTGCCAAATTGTAGAAAATACTCATGAGGCAGAACCAGTGGAAGAACTCTGGCAACATGAATAATCAGAGTAGATCTACTCCACCAAGGAATGGCAAAGGAGAAACAACAGAAGATGCCATTCATTGACAAATGGCTGAATTGTCAGAAACAGAATTCAGAATATGAATGATAAATAAGATGAATAGAATGAAGGAAAAGATGGAAATAGAAATCCAAAGAGCAGTTCAAAAGTTGTCTCAAGAAGTTAATGAATTCACAGACAAAGTCACCAAGGATATTGACATTATGAGAAAAGATGTAGCAGAGCTTGAGGAAGTGAAAAAGTTATTTGAGGACCTTCAAAGTACAGTAAAGTTCCTTAGTAGTAGACTTGAACAGGCAGAAGAAAATATCTCAGAAATTAAAGACAAAGATTTTGAATGATCCAAAACATTCAATGAGGCAGAAAAATGGAAGCAAGAACAGAACATTTCCTAAGCGAGTTGTGGAATCATTCCAAAATATCAAACATCTGAATTATAGGGATTTCTGAAGGAGAAGAGTATGATCCTAAAGGCACAGATATGCTACTCCACGGTATTATGGAGAAGAATTTCTCAAGCATTGCAAGAGATACAGAAATTGAGGTAGTAAATAATTTTAGAACCCGAATATGACTCAATCCAAATAAAGCATCTCCTAGATACATTGTAATTAACTTTGTGAAAGTTAATATAAAGGAGAAAATCCTACAAGCAGCCAGACATGAGAAAAGCATTACCTACAAAAGGAAAAATATTAAGATGACTGCAGATCTTTCAGCTGAAACGTTTGAAGCCAGAGAGGGTGGTCATTGACCTTCAACCTTCAAAAACAAAACAACTTTCAGCCCAGGATCCTGTGTCCAGCTAAACTGAGTTTGATTTGTTGCGATGGAGAAAATCAAATACTTTACTGATATCTACACGTTGAGGAAATTTGCCATAACTAAACCATCTCTTCAGGAAATACTCAGACAGGTTCCATAAAGACCAGCACAATGGTTTACCACCAGAGTAAACTCACTCAGAAGTTATTGAACCAAACCTAACTTCCACAGTGATGAAAGGATTAAAAGTATGCACTGGACCTTTGAAAAACATGATGGTCAAACCACTACCATACCCATCAATTCTTTTAATTAATGTGAATGGTTTAAATTGTCCTCTAAAGAAGCACAGGTTGTCTGACTGAATACAAAAATTCAAGCCAGGTATCTGTTGCCTATAAGAGGCTCATCTTACTTCAAAAGATATAAAAGGACTCAGAGTAAAGAGATAGACATGTATAATACATACAAATGAAAATAAAAAAAAGTAGGGGTTGCAATCTTATTTGCAGACACAATAGGATTTAAACCAACAAAGACAAGGAAAGACAAGGATGGCCCTTACTGATTTGTCAAGGGAAATATTTTACATGAAGAGATTTCAATAATGAACATTTCTGCAGCCTTCCTGAATTTTCCTCAAGTTATAAAACAAACCCTAATGAACATGAACAATTTGATATCTTCCGGTACCATAATAGTTGGAGATTTTAATACTCCTTGGCAGATTTTGAAAGATACTCTATGAAGAAACTAAACAAATAAATAATTAACTTAAACTTAACCATAGAAAAAATGGACTTACCAGACATCTATAGAATATTTCATCCTAATAGAACTAAATACATATTCTTCTTATCAGACCATGAATCATCCTCCCAAATTGATCATAAGAACATTATGATCAATGAACATCTTCTTGGACCACCACAGAATAAAAATTGAACTCAACAGCAAGTTGAGTTTTCCATCTTCATAGATAGAAAGTGGAGATTTCTATCTTTATACTCAAACAAAATAATGGAAACAAAAATAACCTTAGGCTGAGTGATAGCTGGGTCAAAGATGATATTAAGAAGGAAATCATCTGATTTTTAGAACAAAATGACAATGAAGACACAAACTATAAAAACCTGTGAGATACTGCAAAAGAAGTCCTAAAAGGGAAGTTTATAGCATTGGAAGCCTTTGTTAAGAAAGCAGAAAGAAAGCAAGTCAACAACTTAGTGGGCCATCTCAAGCAACTGGAAAAGGAAGAACAATCCAACCACAAACCCAGCAGAAGAAAAAAATAGCAAAAATTAGAGAAGAATTAAATTAAATTGAAAACAAAAGAATCACTTGGAAGATCAACAAAATAAAAAGTTAGTTCTTTGAAAAGATTAATAAATTGATAAGTCTTTGTCTAGCTGAACCAGAAACAGAAAAGTAAAATTTCTAATAATGTCAATCAGAAGTGATAAAGGGAAATAACAACAGATACCAAATTTTAAAAATTCTCAATGAATACTGCAAAACATTCTATTCTCTATTCAGAAATATGATAATCTGGAGGAAATGGACAAATACCTGAAGCATGTCACCTTCCTAGACTCAACCAGAAAGAATTAGAAATTTTGAATAGACCTATATCAAGCACTATAATAGCATCAACAATAAAAAATCTTTCAAAAAAGAAAAGTCCGAGACCAGATAGTTTCACAACAGAATTCTATCAAACATTCAAAGAGGAATTAATACCTATATTACATAACCTTTCCAAAACATAGAAATGGAAGGAATCCTCCCCAACACATTCTATGAAACAAATATCACTTTGATCCCCAAACCAGGAAAGCACCCAACAAAAAAGAAAACTATAAAAAAAATCATTAATGAATATTTATACAAAACAATTCAATATGATCCTAGAAAACAAAATTCAGTGACACATGAGAAATTGTACACCACAATCAAGTTGTTTTTATCCTAGGGTTACAAGGTTGGTTCAACATATGTAAATCTATAAATATAATACACCACATAAGTAAAATAAAAAGCAGAGACCATATGATTCTATTAATTGATGAAGAAAAAGCTTTTGATAATATCCAGCATCCTTTCATGATTAGAATACGTAAGAAAACAGGCTTAGCAGGGGACATTTCTTAAACTGATAGAAGCCATCTACAGCAAACCCACAGCCAATATCATATTGAATGGAGTAAAATGGAAAACATTTCCACTCAGATCTGGAATTAGACAAGAATGCCCATTGTCACCATTGTTATTCAACATAGTACTGGAAGTCCTAGCCATTGCAATGAATCAAGAGAAGGCAATCAAGCATATTAAAATGGGATTAGAGGTCGTCAAACTCTCACTCCTCACTGATGATATGATCTTATATCTGGAAAACATGAGAGACTAAACTACAAAGCTCTTAGAAGTGTTCAAAAAATATAGCAGTGTCTTAGGATACAAAATCAATACTTACAAATCAGTAGATTTCATATATACCAATAGTCAAGCTGGAAATATAGTTGAAGATTCTATTCCTTTTACAGTAGTGCTATAGAAGGTGAAATACCTAGGAATTTATCAAACAAAGGAAATGAAAGATCTCTGTAAAGATAATTATGAAACCCTGAGAAAAGAATTAGCAGAAGATGTCAACAAATGGAAAAAACATACCATGCTCATGGCTGGGAAAAATCAACATTGTTAAAATGTCCATTCTACCCAAAGCACTCTACAGATTTAATGCACTCTCTATCAAAGCACCAATGTCATAGTTTAAAGAACTTGAAAAAATGGTACTTCATTTTATGTGGAATTAGAAAAAACCTTGAATAGGCAATACATTACTTAGAAATAAAAACAAATCTGGAGGTGTCATGTTATCTGACTTCAGGTTATACTACAAATCTATAGTGATCAAATCAGCATGGTACAGGCACAAAACCAGAGATGTAGATATGTGGACTAGAATAGAGAATCTAGAAATGAACCTAACCACATATCATCATTTGATCTATGATAAGCCTACCAAAAACATGCATTAAGGAAAAGAATCCCTATTTAACAAATGGTGCTGGAAGGCTAGTGACCTGTAGAAGACTGAAACTGGACCCACACCTCTCACCACTAACACAAATTGATTCTCCCTGTATAAAAGCTTTAAATTTAAGACATAAATCTGCAAAAATACTAGAAGAGAGGGGGCAGTGCCTGTGGCTCACAGGAATAGGGCACCAGCCCCATATGCCAGAGGTGGCGGGTTCAAACCAGCCCCAGCCAAAAACTACAAAAAAAAAAAATTTACTAGAAGAGAGTGCAGGGAAAACACTCGAAGATGTTGGCCTGGGAAAATATTTTATGAGGAGCATGCCCCTGGCAATTGAAGTAACACCAATGTTTTATTACTGAGATTTCATCAAGCTAAAACGCTTCTCCACAGCTAAGGGCACTACAAGTAAAGCAAACAGACAGGCTATAGAATGGGAGAAGATTTTTGCAGGTTATGATTCTGACAAAGGTCTGATTAGTAGAATCTACAGGGAATCCATAGTAATCAATAAGAAAAGAACAAACAACCCCATTTCTTTGTCGACAAGAGACTTAAACAGAAATCTCTCTGAAGATGAGAGGCGAGTGACCAAAAAACACACAAAAAATGCTAATCATCTTTAATCACCAGAGAAATGCAAATCAAAACCATTTTGAGATATTACCTAATTCCAGTAAGTTTAGCCCACATCACAAAATCCCCAAACTGCAAATGTTGGTGTGGATTTGGAAGGAAAGGAACACTTCTTCACTGCTGGTGGGATTGCAGGCTAATACCATCCTTTGGGGAAGAAGTATGGAGAATTCTTAAAGAATTAAAAGTTGAGCTCCATTTTGATCCCACAATTCCATTTCTAGGTATCTACCCAAATAAACAAAAATCATTTTACAACAAAGACATTTGCACCGGAATGTTTATTGCAGCCCAATTCATAATTGCCAAGTTGTGGACGCAACCCAAATGCCCATCAACCCATGAGTGGATTATCAAATTGTGGTATATGTATACCATAGAATACTATTCAGCCACAAAAAGATGGAGAGTTTACATCTGTTATTTACCTGGATGGAGTAGGAACATATTCTTCTTAGTAAAGTATGTCAAGAATAGGAGAAAAAGTATCCAGTGTAATCAATACTGTTATGAAATCAATATATAATTACCTACACATATATACAAATGATCAAACACAAATATAGTCCAGTAAGAAGGAAGGGAAAGGAGGGAGAGAAGAGGGGAAGGTGAAGGGTGAGTGGAGGGAGGACGAAGGGCATTTGGTGGAATCTTGCCTAATGTGCACAATGTAAGGGTACATTTCAAAACAACTAAGAGTAAATTATGTCTTACTACAAAAATTAAGTGAGGTGATGGTTGCATTAAACAGTTTTATTGTGTATCAAATCATCATATTGTACCTCATAAATGTATATAATTATGATTTAATAAAAATTAAATTAAAAACTTCTATAATTGGGATATCAAAATCATTTCACCTCTTTCTATTCTCAGGTTTTAAAGCTTTTTTATTTTCAGAATCCATGTGTGCTACATCTTAACAAACATGAAAGAGAAAGACCACAATCATTCTTTCTAGACAAAATAAATTAAAAACATGTATTTGTAGGAAACAGGGCTTACGAGAAACCCTAAGCAGCAAGTTATTGTCAAACATGTTGAAATATAAAGTGAGGTAAAATTAAAAAAAATTAGTCTCCATTGCTTGATTTTGAAGGGGAATAGATGGACTATAGTGGAGCTGTCCCAGTGTAGATGCTGTCTATTCAGTAGGAAATTTAAGTTCAGTCTTATTTAGGTGAGATTTGTGTAGTGATTGCTTTTATTTGGTGTGAAGTGCATCTTGGGAATGTATCGAGGGATGACGTGAGGTCAGTCTGTGATTGTAGAGGTGAGAATAGAGTTGGTCAGTCCCAGAAACTAGATAGTCTGATGAGCAAAAGAAAGGAATTGAAGTGGGGTGTTAAGGCAGAAGTTGTGGAAGAGACTTGCTGCTCATATTTAGTAATAAGTTGTCAATAGGGGAGAATTATCTAGAGTCTTAGCAGCACCGAACCTGCAAGGGCAGTTATAGAACTTTCACTTTGAATACTGGAAGGATAGACGAACAAATTGCTAAATGAACACTGTTGCAAACCAGCACTGCAACACCTTAAACGTTACTCACTGCCTGTCTTAGTCACTTTCACTTATTTCCTTGAAGCACCAAAGGAATTCCCTATAAGAACAAAGTGAATGTATGATCTAATATCCTCTAGGCACCAATAAAGAGATACATACAGAGGCTCCGCATGAATAGAAAGTCATTCAAAAAATAAGTTTCCTTTAATAAAGAGGCAGAATGGTTATTGTCTTCTCAGGATCAGCGTTCTTAAAACTTTTTTGATTGTGCAAGGAATCCAGTGTTTTCAGTACTATTTGGAGTACTTTGTGGAGAAGTACTCCTAATGCACGTGTGCATATTATATGCAAATTATACTCTCTATGTCTATATATTTATATACAACTAATATAGAACTTATTCTTTCTTGTTTTTCTGACCATGAAATTAGAATTTTAAAAATGTATGATCTGTAGGGTTTAGAATAGGTCTGTAGGATTTAGAAATTGGAGCAGTTCTCCCAATTATTAAGTTGTACTTCAGATAATCCCTGACACTCCTCTATACTCACAAAATTCTGTGTGTACATGCAAGTCTATCTGATGTAAATGACTTCAGTGTATTTCTTGCAGTGTACAAATTGAATGATCCTTAAAGTAAGTGAATTTGGGGGAGAATACTAAAGTCTATAAAACTTTACTACTTTTTATTTATCCCTTTACTTTTTCATTTGCTCACTCATTTAATAGGTATCTTGGTGCATGTACATAAATCTAGGTTCTGGGGGTTCTAGGATGAGAAGACATAGTATCTGACTCCCAGTCATTTACAAGATTAATAATAGGCAGCAGTGTTTACTAAGTGTTTTGGAGGCATCTCAACTTAAATCACCCAGGACCTATGACTTACAGACTGTACATATAACACAGAAAACAATTAATTGAATTAATCAAGGTGTTACTTAGATTTTAATCTGGGTAATATTTCCTATTGTATTTCTTTTGAAACCAGCATCCTGAATTTATTTTGTCTTTTCCCCCTTATTTATTAAAATAATAATTTAAACAGAATATCAAAGGCATATAGATTTTATTTGCCAGCGTTCCATAGATTTGAACATATTTTCACCTATTATTACTAATAAAAAGTGTTGCCTGTGGCAAGGGCTGCAGAAATTTTGAAGTGGGAAAGGTTGACAAATATATTCTAAAAATAAGGTTTAAAAGTACTTTCACCTTGCTAATGTGATGATTCATTAATGAAATCAGCACCTTATGATTCCAAAATTATTAGATCATTAGTCACATGATTCTATTATAAAACAATTTCTAAATGGTGCTAATTACCCTATTTTATGACCATATAGGAATTTCATATAGTTTAACTGATTGTTCTCAAAATTTCCTGAGAAATTATCTAAAAATCTCTTTATTTGATCAAACTTTGAATATAATCTAAGAAAGAGTAATAATATAACTCTATAATTCTAATTATAGAAATTGTGGCTACTAATATACTCACTTTAGGAATAGGTGTTAAAAAATAGGGTTGTAGATACTATAAAAAAAAAAGAAAGAAAAACACTGTTAGGCTTAACACTGCTAGGCTGAGATAGCTCCAGAGCACTCCTATGTAAGATACCTGTAACTCAATTCAGTAAAAACAATAAAGTGGAACTTATGTTTGATCATTCAGTAGCTACCAACTAAAGTCTTACTAGAGATTTTTCACTTTAAAAAATTTTTTCAGATTAATATGAGGATACATACAATTAGGTTACCTAGTTTGCTTTTGTAAAGTCCACATTGTAGTTGTGTCATTCACCTAAGAAGTGTGCCATATCCCCCTGACATGTACCCTTTCGGTGGGAATTTATCTAATCTCTTCTCTCCTTCTCCCTTACTTGAATTTAGTTGAGTTTTTCTCTTATGGAGCATGTAGTTGTTAATCTATTGGCTCCAATTTATTACTGAGTACACATGTTTCTTGTTTTTCCATTCTTGCGATATGTGTACTTCGCTTAGGAGAATGTTCTCCATTCTGCCCAGATTGTTACAAAAGATATGCAATCTTTATCTTTTTATGGCTTAATAGCATTCTGTGGTATACATATACCACAATTTATTGATCGATTCTTCAATAGATTAATAAATCTTTATTAATCATATCTAGATATGTTGAAGCATAGTTGGGTTATTTTTACATCTTTGGAATTGTGAATTGTGCTGCTATAAACATTCAAGTAAAAATGTCCTTATGGTAAAAAGTCTTATTTTTCTTTTAGGTAGATCCTAGTAATGTGATTTCAGGATCAAATGGAAGGTCTAATTTTAGTTCTTTGAAGATTCTCCATACTTCTTTCCATAGAGACTATATTAGTTTGTAGTCCCATCAACAGTGCATGAATGTTCCCTTCTCTCCAGACCTACACCGGCATTTCTTTCTGTGGGACCTTGTGATGTGGGCTCTTCTCACTGGGGTTAGGTCATATCTCAAAGTCATTATGATTTGCATTTCTCTGATGATTAGGGATGATGAGCAGTTTTTGCAATGTGTTTGTTGGCTATTTTTCTGTCTTCATGAGAAAAGTTTCTATTCATATCTCTTGCTCAGTTTTCCTTTCCTTTTCTTTCTTTCTTTTTAATTTAAGACAGAGTCTCACTCTGCTAGGATGGAGGGTCTAGGATAAAATGCCATGGCATCAGTGTAGTTCACAGCAACATTAGACTCCTGGGTTCAAGTGATCTTCCTGCCTTAGCCTCTCCAATACCTAGGACTACAGGCGGCTGCTGCAATGCCCAGTTAACTTTTCTATTTTTGGTAGAGGTGGGGTCTCACTCTTACTCAGGGTGGTCTCAAACTCCTGGGCTCAAGCATTCCTCCTGCCTTGGCCTTTTAGAGTACTAGGATTCAAGTGTGAGCCACCAAAACCAGCCTCTTGTCCAGTTTTTAATAGGTTTGTTTGCTCTTTAATCAATAAGACTTTTACTTTAACCAATCAAATATTTTCTTTGTCTTGCTTCCTTAATTTTTTTATAATAAAATTTTTCTTCTCACACTCCCCTTAGTGGAGACCAGCCACTTGTGTGGTCTGGAACTGTTGGATTCATGAATCTTAGGTCAAATAAATTCTTTAACCTTTTAATGTGCCTAAGTTTATCTTAAAAAAACCCTATCTATCTTTCTCTCTATATATGTATTTATATACATAAAGAAAACAAAATTTATTTAACAGTCATCACAGTAATATGTCTGAGTGCTTTAAAGCAAAGAATGTATTTGTATACATTTTAGTAAGTAGATGATCAAAAATGACACTTTTAAAAACAGGCTATATTTGTATTAAAATAAAATTAGATTTATGAATGCACACAAAGTGGTGTCACAAAGTCATTTATATTAAAGGGAACATCACATTGTCCAAGAATAGCAGTCATTTCAAGCCAAACTTTGTAGATTTGTTTTGTCCTTTAATTAAATATTATTTCTATAATGCCATGAAATAAAGATAAATGAATGATTGTATTTTAGTAATGTATTTTTTCCCAAAGAGTAGCTTTACAAAGTTCTTGTCACAATGTAGGCAACTGAACTTATATCAGCTAACTGAACAGAAGGAAGGGAGCTGTAAGCACAGTGGTTTGGGGCTGGACTCTGGAGCCGGAGAGTCCAGCCCCTACTGCCTGGATTCGGCTCTGCTGTTTTCTTGCTGTGGAACTCTGAGCAAGCTAACTTCCATCTCTGTGATTCACTTTCCTCATCTGTACTCGGTAGTACCTCTTAAGGTCTATTGTAAGGTTAAATGGATTTGTTAATATTTCTACTATTACTACAACTACTACCACTACCACCTCCACCATTATTACTCTGCCACTGCTACATAGTAAGGAAGAAAAAATTGAATTTTATATCAGTCATTTAAGGCAGAAATCATCACATGGGTGCCATATTTGTAAATAATAGAGCTCAAAGCCTATTGTAATCAAAGACTCAGGAGTAGTGTACAGAAGTTATAAGACTCAGGAGTAGTGTACAGTAGTGTACAGTGAGTCATGCTCAAGGCTCTTGTTTGGATGCTCTAGATTATATTGTTAGACTTTTCTAAACCCAACAATATTCCCACTGGAGGTCAAGTGGCTAACTATGATCAGAGAAAAATAGAAGTACTGAAGTTACAAGGTGGTCTGCATCCAATTCTTATCAAGTGAGATTGTGTACCACAATAATTTAGTTTTGTCGTGTTTAAGATTAAGGTATTTTAGAGGACTCTAAGGTCTGAGTTTTATTGTTCAGATTTCTTAGGAAGAGCATGATGTGCATTTTATGAATGTTAGGATTAGAACTCAAACCAAGCATAGAAAAGAAGCAATGCCATAAATGTATTGACACAATATTAAACTTTATTCAACTTAATTTGAGGATGTCTTAATACCCAAATAAAAGCAAAGTTAACAAAATTACAAATATCTGATAGTCACGAGATGATCCAGAGTTCTTGAGTTTGGATTTGTTCCTCAGAGTGTATAGTGTTTTAAAGTTGGGACTCTAGATCCAGAAGATTGCCTTGACTTGAAAAGAAAAATGGAGCACTCTTTCTGCTGCATTCAGTAAATAGCTTTAAAAGATAAAAACAAAATGTCATTTCCTGAGATTTCTACCTTTATGAGCCTAATCTTCTAGGGTATGAGAAAACAAAGAAAGTTTTAGAAACACCTAACCATTAATAAGGGATACACATGTTGGTGAAAATTAGCTTGGTATATTCCCAAGGAAATGAGAATTGACAGAGATAAGTTTCGAGTCTCATGAAATTGAGGGAGACTTCATTTAGTCACATCAGTCTAACTCGAACTGTAACAATTGAGAAATGATTAAGTGGAAAAAATACCTTTGAGGGGATTCTATTATTGTTTCTAAATAATTTTTACCTCTCTTTCTATTGATATGAGCCTAGACTGTGTGTTTTTGCTTTGGTCAATGAAATGTAAGTAATGTGATATGTGTCACTTCAGAGCATAAGATTTACAAGCTCTTACGTGGTTCTGCTGTTGACTTTTTTCCTCTGCCATGAAAATAAAATGACCCCACTGGATATTGGTCCTACATGTTGGATCTTAAATGGATCAAAACCTTGCTACATTTGGAAGTGTTGTTCTTGGTAAAACAAATCTTTTAATGGGCAATGTCTTTGTTAATCTGAATTCACTAAATTTTGTCTGAAATATCAATGCATTCTCTTAATAAAAACAAGTTACCTAATACAATCAGAAATGATGCATTTTTTCCCATAGGTAAAAGGTTAGTTATAAATAGAAATAATAGTTTGTTTGGCATAGAATAGTCTTAAGAATAGAAAAATAATTTTATTTCTTTCTAAGGAAAAGAATAAAAGTTTCATTTAAAGTTAAAATATGTAGACACTCTGGTTTCTCTTCAGATTACCTAAATCTCTCTCCTTTAAAAATATCTACACAGAATTAATTTTGCAAGTATTGATATTTATGCTTGAAATGAATGGACATGTGATTTTGTGTTTCATCTCCCATGACTGTTCCATTACTGGACTGTTGACATTCCATTATCAAAGAGGCAGATTGGCATTTCACATGACCTTTGAACACAAAGAGGAAATATTTTCAGTATTTTGAATGATAGCTGTAAATGTAATGGCTTAGCAAAAGCAATCCATTTTTTTTTCTTTTGAAGTACTAATACTATGAATAATCACAATGTCTACAATTATGTTTGGCTAATATATGATTATAATTCTTCCCATATAGCATCTTTGAGTCTGGAGCATTATTTCAGGGAGATAATTCTGAAGAATAATAAATTAATTCTAAAGAAGAAAAGTAACTAGAACTTTTAGGGAAAAAATAAGGTAATTCAAAACTGGAAAGCATAAGTGGATAAAAATTCAGAAGTATCTTTGAGATAATAATAATATACTTTCCTGGCACCCATTGATGGTGCCCATATATGTTATTTTGGAAGGAGGTTAAAAATTAGCAGTGGGTTGTTTTATCTCAAAGTTTGACCTTTTGGCCTTTTCTGTCCATTTTATGGAGGCTCATGCAACCAACTGTTCAGTGAATAAAGAAGAATAGAGTCATAAATAACCTGGTTTACCACTGAAACTGCTTGTCATCCTAAGACCACAGGTTGTATTAGGTTAGAGTAACCTTATCTTGTAGGAAATGATTAAACAATCTCTAACTCTTATACACACCATTATTGCATGCAGACAAGCAAGGGCTTCTGTTCCACATAGTCATGCATTAACATAGGTTATTGAAGAATCTACCATTTATCTTATAGCAATACCACTTGGAACACACAATTACCAAGTTTGTTAGATATCACAGTCAGAGGAAAAATACTTTAGAGTTTTAACCAGAACTTAAAATGATTTGGTGTAGAAGAAATGTATGGAATAAACCATTAGCCAGAACAAGTACATGGCCTTGCTAATTTCAGGAAAGTGAGAAAATGAAGTCATCTTCTCATTTGCCTAGAAGGAGAAGAGAACAAGTTATGAATAGGCACTGGAGAGCTAGACCACAGAAGAGAACAGAGACCAATCCTACAAAGCCTACTGGTAGCCTCACAGTGAAAAAATACCATAAACAGACAAATGTCATGAAAGATTATACCATTGTAAGTAGAATTGGGAAAAATCTATGAGCCAGAGTAGCTTTTTGCCCTAAAAACACAGTCTTTACAGATATGTTTTAAAAATCAGTCATTCATCCATTCTTTCAAAACTATGTTTTGGTCATAGAGTATTTTAAATATTGTTATTAATCAAGTGAACAAATTATGGTCTTTTATATAGTAAAAAAACCCCATCAACCTGCGTCTATAGTTAAACTCATTAAACTAGAAGGTTTTGTAGTAAAGAAAAGAGAAGTATTCTTTTTAATAGATGGAATAAAGAGAAAATTAGTAGCAGAGAAATGTTTACTGAATAAAAGATAATCATTGAAGTTGAGAGAGACCAGTGGCATTATACTGAGTAACTTCCTTTTCTTTTTTGGCTATGAAACCAGAAAAGAACAGAGAGAGGACTATTCGCAAAAATATCAAGAGTTTTAGTTGAAAAAGAATGCTAAGAAAGTTGTATATGCCCCTTTAATGGAGACAGATAGTAGCAGAGTGAATGAAACTCATGCTTCTGGTAAAATTAGATCATGGACCTGGGTATCAGAAAATTTTGAAGTCTCCTTCAGGTAAGTCTAACATAGAACTTTGTCAGTAGAACTATTGCTATAAGCAAATTAGAGATCATGTCTTGTTTTGGGCATCATTTTTTCTTCAGAGTCCAGCAAAACCCCTATACAATAGGCATTCATTCAATAACAATTAAAATAATGTAGATGAAATGAGTTATCTTAAAAACAACTTTGTAAGATATAGACCACTGTGTAGATAGAAGTCAATAAAGGTTTAAAGTGAGAAGTGTATTGACGATATTAAAATGACTTATAATAAATGTTAATCACTCTTTCTTAGACATTTATTGGATAAATAGGGTCATAAGAGACACATTGATTAATTTTCTACTCATGAACACGATTACATAATTAAATGAATGATAATTTTCCTCCTCTTTCTGAGAGCCATGGTATAGAAGATATTAGCACTCATTAAAGTATGACCAACTGCTTATTTAGATGCCTGAGTTTTCACAGAGAGGTTAAACCTGTCTTGAGAGAGCTATAATTAAATACTACTTTATATGGGGATAAATATAATGACCATTATGATAACATGCTCTGTACTCCTTTGGTTTAACTTTCATAATTCTTTTTGCTTATCAATTCTCTTTTACTTTTTAAAAAATTAGTTAACTAATTAGTTTTAAGTAATTTTAATAAAAATTAAAGTAGAACCTTTGTAATTTGTAATTTGACCACCCAAGGGTAACAGACTTATTGATGTATGAATACGGTCAACATAAGAAGTAGGCCTACTGTACTGTACATATATGTGGTGAATGTCCAGTCTGTGAAAATTAGGTCAACTTAAGGAGTTGTATGTATGTATGTATTCCCTTAGTCAATGTAGGGAAGTGGCCACCCGTGGAGGTTCTGCTTTACATGTATTTATTGTATACAATATGATATTTTGAAATATATATTTAGAGAGGGGTGGAGAAAGATGGTAGAATCATTCTCCGGCAATCATTCTTCCACAGAAACATTAATTTGAACTACTATCCATACTCAATAAAATCTTCACAAGAGATAATGAAACCAAGTGAGAAACCACAGTAGCTGGCCTTAGCATATTAACAAAAAGGATGCATTGAAGACAGTAGAAAAATCAGCTTATTGTTACCTAAGTCATCTCCCTCCCAATCCCAGGTAACACAGCACAGGGAGAAACACCATTCACTTGAGGGAGGGAGAGGAAACTAAGAATAAGACTTTCCTTGAAAGCCAGTACTGGAACTGCCACAGCAAAATTCAGCACTGGGCACAATCCCTTCAGCCCAGATACCGGAGAAAAACCTGAAGATAAAGCTTCTAGAACCACTTTAGCTGGAGATAGGAACTTGTGGCCCCTCTGGGATAGACTTAAGTTCTGGCCTGTATCATTGCCAGTTGACTAGAGTGGCCTTGGGCCTTGAATAAATCTCTGTGGCAGAAAGGCTATAGTAGCTGTAGGCATTAGATATACCCTAGGGATGTACTGGTTGCAGTGGCAGTGGGATTCAGGCAGTACGACCTAAGTCTATGTGATATCAGTGACCATGGCATTGGCCACATCATTATTTTTCTAATCCCAGGCAGCAAAGTACAAAAGAAGACATTATGTGCTCAGGGAAAGAAGGAAGTTATTATAGGTCTTTGCCTAGGACTCCCATATTAGGCCCAGCAAAATAAAATTCAGCACTGGGAAAAATCATACAACTCCTGGAAATAGGCCAGTAACCATGAGAAGAGCTTTCAGACATGCCCCCAGTACCAAGGGGAACTCATAGCCCAGTGTCAGATAGAAGCTCATTGCCTGATACTAGACAGGAACCCATGGCTGTAGTGAAACAGACTCAAGATCTTGTCCACATCACCACAAGTTGACTACCATGGCTTTGGGCATTGAATAAACCTCAGTTATAGGCACTGAACTTCAGTCCTTGGGCATGACCCAGCTATGGCCTTCATGGGCATGGCTACATATGACTCGAGGTTGTGTCAGCTTTGGTGGCCAAAGAATTCTAGTCATGGCAGGCCTGAGCTTAAGGTCCCCCAGTGCTGCAACATACATCAATGACCGGACATTGATGACCAGATACAAAAATGGAGATCAGTAAGGAACATGTGACATCACCAAATAGATAAATGAAGTTTTTAGTGACTGACTCTAAAGATACGGAGATGGAAGAAATGCCTGACAAAGAACTCAAACTAGATATTTAAACAAGCTCAATAAATGTAAAATTTAAAAAAAACAAGAAATTTAACAGAAAGATTGAAATAATAATTTTTAAAAATCATGCAGAAATTCTGGTGCTAAAAAATACAGTCAATTAAATAAAAAATATAATAGAGAAGATTAATAACTGATTTGATCAAATAGAGGAAAGAATTTATAACTCAAAGATCAGTTTATTAAAGATATAGATTCAGATAATAAAGAATAAAAAAAAGACAGATTTATGGGATAGCACCAAAAGAGCAAATTTATGGGGTAGTAATGTGCAATGTGCAAAAGTAGACAAATGAGTAAAAAATTTAAAGAAAAAAAGACCCAACATTTTAAACCTAAAAACCAAGAAACCAGGAGTGGCTTGGTACCTGTAGCTCAGTGGCTAGGGTGCCACCACATATATCAGAGCTGGTGGGTTCAAACCTAGCCCAGGCCTGCCAAGCAGCACTGACAATTACAACCAAAAAATAGATGGGTGTTGTGGTGGGCACCTGTAGTCCCTGCTACTTGGTAGGCTGAGGCAAGAGTTAAGCAATCACTTAAGCCCAAGAGTTTGAAGTTGCTGTGAGCCGTGACACCACAGCGCTCTATCCAGGGTGACAGCTTGAGACTCAGTCTCAAAAAAAAAAAAAAAAAAAAAAGGCAGCCCCTATGGCTCATCGAGTAGGGTGCCGGCCCCATATAGCGAAGGTGTCAGGTTCAAACTTGGCCTTGGCCAAACTGCAAAACAGAAAAATAGCCAGGCATTGTGGCGGGCGCCTGTAGTCCCAGCTACTCGGGAGGCTGAGGCAAAAGAATCGCCTAAGCCCAGGAGTTGAAGGTTGCTGTGAGCTGTGTGATGCCACGGCACTCTACTGAGGGCGATAAAGTGAGACTCTGTCTCTATTAAAAAAAAAAAAAAAAAAGGGAGCAGGGGTGACACTTAGATGAATAGATATTAAATTAAAAGTGTCAAGGGAGACAAAGAATGTCATATAATAGAAAGAAGGTCAATATATCGATTATAAGTGCATCCAACATTGGAGCGCCTAAATAAATAAAGCAATCATTAATAGATCTAAAGGAAAAGATAGACTGCAACACAATAATAGTAGTGGACTTCAACACCCCACTTTCAGCAATGGAAAGATCATTGAAACAGAAATCAAGAAAAAATCCCATCAGATTTAAACTACATTCTAGACATGTGAACCTAACAGATAACTACAGAACATTCTATACAACATCTACAGAAAACACATTTTTCAGACTGTGGTCGACTACAGGTAACTGAAAAGCAAACCTATGGACAAAGGACAGACTACTGTATATCAAAATATCTCAGAAAATGTGAAATTTTTTCATGATTTATATAATCTAATCTATAATATGTACTATAATAATAAATACTATACATACTATTACCCTAAGGATGGGTATTCTTTTGTAATTTATAGCAGTACTGAAAATAATGGTTTTCCTATCTTTTGAAATATCTTTGGGTGCTTGATATGTGCCTCTAGGAGTCAAACATTTGACATTTATATGTTTGGAACTGTCCTTGAATCTTGGGATACAAAATAACACAGGTGTATACCCTGCTTTCAGGGAGTTCAGAAACTAGTAGAGGAGACTTATAAAATAAATATCTAAAATTCAGTTTGTACTGGAAGAAATACCTTCAGGGCCAAAGCAGGAATTCTAAGAAAATAAATAATTGGAGGGGTTTTACTTTTTAATGTCTTTTTGGGTAATTACTATTTATAGTGGAAGTGATGCCGATTTTGGAGTGGGAGGATATTGAAGTCTTTTCCAGATAAACCAAGAAGGAAGGCATAAATAGAAGAGTATATAAAAATACAGAAACAGCTAATTGTAAACATAGGTAGAATGTGAAAGTACATATAAAACATTTGAAGACACATTTTGAGATGAACAATACCAGCAGAGGTCATTATATTGGGAAACACAAGCCTGGATTATGAAGGGTGTTTTGTGTTATAAGAAGGCGATGAAACTATTCTGAAGGCTTTTACTATGAGCCAGTTAGCTTTTTCTCATGACTGCAAGGGGAATACGCCCTTCGGCTAACAAATGCACTGTGAGTTCATTGGATGGATGCTAGTAAAGCCTTTTATTGGCAAATTAGAGAACCTCAGCCAAGTAAATTGATATAAAATGACCAACTTTCTCTTTTACTTTTAAAATATTAGGAAATTGAAACAGATATTCTCCCTATGAGCATATTTCATCTTTTTATTGTCACCTTGGGGATGTTAAAGCTTTTGGACTACTGCCTGCAGCCTTGGCCCTACCACCTAAGTGGATATTTGGTGATAGCAGTGTACCCTCATAAAGACAGACTGCTGATTACGTTTCCATTAAAGACCAGAGCCAACTCTATCTACTAACAGTTTGATTTTTTACAGCGGCCAGTTTAAGGTGGAGAAGAACCACTTTTCTTGTCAGAATACAAAGAGATAGCATAAGAAATTTAAGATTATGACAGTCATCCAAAAATATCCAAAATAGTATTTTCAAAGAGCCTTTATATATCATAATTTAAAAAATAAAATACCTTTTTTTGTGGTAAGTTATATTATTATTTGCCTTTTCAGATTCTTTTGTGCAGTGCAGGCCTAAAAATGAAAGAAAAGTGTATTTAGAATACATAATTTCAGTTAGTCATTCATCAAACATCTATAAAACTTTTATTATATTTCAAGCATTGTGTTAGGTGCCATAACTTACAAAATGAATGTGGCACAATGGCTATCCTCAAAAAGCTTGCAAGCTTATAATACAAGCATGCCTATATTGAGTGCCAAGTATTTTAATAATAAATGCAAATAAAATTCTTATAAAAGAAAGTCTTTAATAACACTGTTTAACAAAAGCAACCATAAGCAACCAGATAAGATTATTATTAGTAGTTGATTTAATAGTCTCTGTAATAACAATTGTTTCAATGCCATAATATTTTTTTCTTTTTGATCATCCTTTGTTATGGATTGAATATTTATGAATTCCTAACTCCCAATGTGTTGATATTTAGAAGTGACTTCCAGAAGATAATTAGGGTTAGATGACATTATATGGGCAGATGCTTATGATAGGATTAGTGCATTTATTTTTTATTTTTATTTTTTTTTATAATTTTATTGAATCATAATTCTGTACATTGGTGCAATCATAGGGCACGATTCATATACATTCAGAAATGTTTTGATCGTACTGTTACAGTTAGCCTTCATGGCATTTTCTTGATCACTATATA
>CAUYON010091319.1:0-11191 GCA_963573935.1 Arctocebus calabarensis
GGTAATTGGTGGGGCCACACCTATGGTAAGCGTCAGTTTTATCTACATCAGGGTTTTCATTGCAGATGGAACAGGTGTATGGACCAGGCATCAGAATGGTCTACTCTTTCTACTGATGCCTGCAGTGAAACCTTGTGATAAAGGCGCGTTTGTCATATTCCTGCAAGGCTCCCTCTTTTGGAATTGAGACCATTCGAGATTCTGGAGGGTTTTTTAAAGACCGGGGAAAAACCACTTTCTGACTTTAAGATTTTGCTCTTTAACCCTTTTTTTTCCTTTAACCCTTGCATGGATATCATGTAAAGTAAAGATTAAACTCTTAATCAGAAGCCTATCACCTTAAATGCTCTGGAAGAAGATATAACATGTGAAAATGTATGAAGCATTGAAACAAATTAAATGAACCCAGAATCAAGAGACCCTGAATCAAGAGACCCTCACACTTCACTCTGAGACCTAATTGGACTATAATTCTATTTTCTGTTATAATGCAGATTAAAAGCAACCAACTAGATGTTGGCAGAGATGCAGGGAGATGGTAGTTAAATTCATTCTGACAGCTTCAGACATTACAGCTGACAGCTTGACATGGAGTAATAAGGAGACTTCTCAAACCCCCACCTTAGCCCTGCAGGAGATAAAAAAAGAAGCAGAACCACAAACAATTTCCAAAGATAAACCAACTCATCGCTTTCCTTTTCCCTGAATTCCTAGGCTCATTACCAGTGTTCGACCTTTTTGATGGGATGGGACAGCAGATGAGAACTGCTTTTTGCTATCCTTGCTTTCTGCAGAAGCAAGTTGATGACAGACAGGAACTGAACACACACATAAAAAAACATGAAATGGGAATTCCGTGACTGTGGCAGAGAGGCCAGTCATAACGACTTTGAGAAATTTAGGCGACTGGCAGATCAATCAGAAATCTCCCTGGAAGATCATAGACATTTTACTCTAGACCTCATAAATAGTAAGGAAAAAGTGATTTTTTTGTTGCATATCGAAGTTTGTTGTTGCTATTGTTACTATTGCTTTTATTTTTTCCATTTGTGGCTGCTAAAATGAATGGCATTCTTACCAATTACCTCTGAGCTATGTAAGATAGGGAGGTGCCAAAGAGAGAATTTACACGCCACATTTCAATTTAACTGGTATACACAAGAACAGGTCGTAATGAGGTCAAGGCTGTCTAATCCAGCTTGTCCATAGCACACGTAGCGATTAGCCACATGTAGACACGGAACACCTAAAATGTGCCTAGTATGATAAGGGAGCCAATTTTTAAGATTTTTCAACATTATTGCATACAAATCTACATCAAATTACCAAATGTTATTTGTATTTACAGTTTTTAGCAATACTGTAAATACAATACATCCTTTTATTTTATTTTATTATTATTATTATTATCACAGTTTTTGGCCAGGGCTGGGTTTGAACCCACCACTTCTGGCATATGGGGCCGGAGCCCTACTCCATTGAGCCACAAGCGCGGCCCACATCATTTTATTTTTGAATGTCAAAATAATAATTCAAGTGAATGGAAAGGTTTTAGGATCCAAAAATGTATCAGAAAGTTTTTGTTGTATAGATTAACTCAATGTAAAGAACTCAAGCATTCTGAGAGCCTCTGTAATGCAGCTATATGTAAGGAAAATAATATTGAATTCTGCAAAAGTAGTCTATTCTCATTCTGATACCTGCAGTGAAACCTTGGGAGATTATCAGAGCACCAGAGGTATTGCTAAGGCATGGATGGTGATGCTTATGCAGGAGGAAGAGCTATCAGGGGATTTAGAATCAAAACATTTTAATTTTTTCTCTAGATGTGGGCAGCACAAAAAATTTTTTCACAGAAAAAGAGATTTCAGGAAAAATATTATTTATTTTCATAATAAAATTTATTATCTCTGGTAGGTATAGATGATATTGAAGCAAGATAGTAAAGAATACTTTCCAGAGACTACAATAGATAATTAGTTGCCCATTTTCCTCCTAGAATAAAATACAGCATAAAATAAACATTTAGTTATGATTAACAAGTGACTATTTAAATAAAAGTGTGAGCATACTTTAGACCTAATATATGATTTATAAATTTTATTTGTAATTATTACAAATATAACAATGTATATATTTTATACTATTTACTAAAAGCATATACATACAGTTATTTCTTTTGCTATGTTTGCTTTGTTTACTAATCTTAAAATACTATAACAATTTAATGTTAAAGTGAATGATGTTAAGACAAAAATAAATTGTATGTGCAATGAAATAATAATATGTGAAATACGCTGATAGTAAGCTAAGAGAAGATGAGACTAAATTTAATGTGATATGGTTCTCCACGCTGCTATAAAATAATTTTCTTATTTATAGTATTTTCCCACCACAGTTATCTCTCCTACATTTCAAAGCTATGCACAGGAGACCAATGATACAATTTAGTTACTACGTGTTTAACCAGGGTAAAATTTCTTTTTCATCGATAACTTCATTGCATCAGGTAACAAAATCAGTATAATTAACTTGATTAATTGAGTCGATTTTAACTCACTGTTTTTAATTTTACTTTATATCGAAATTTGATCCTTTTAAAAGAGCAGAAGAGGGAAGGAGGGAGGGGGATGAGGTCTCCGTGTGTGACACACCTTTTGGGGACAAGGCACAATTGCAAGAGGGACTTTACCTAATAAATGCAATCAGTGTAACCTGGCTTCTTGTACCCTCAATGAATCCTCAACAAAAAAAAGAAGAAATTCTATCCTTTTAAGAGCACATAGGAAGTTAAAGGCTAATATAAAAATAATCACAAAAATAGTATTTCAATACATTGATTATGTTTGCTATTTCAATGTGTTTATCTTATAAAGTAAATGTAAAAATAAAATTTTTACCATAATTTCTAAAAGGAAAATCTGTTTTAAATAACTAAATAATTTTATGAAACTGAAGTTGTAAGTGATAATAATACTAGGAAGATAATTATTTCCTCCTTGGAGGTGGTGATGGGTGATAGTAGGTAATACATTTCCATGACATTAAAACAAAGTTCTGTCCTCCAAAAGCACAGAGAAGGCTAATTTGCTGAAGTAGCATGAATCTTTATAAGTACTAAGTTCATTAAGAAACATTTCATTGTATTTCCAAAATCTATGATTTCCACTCATTACCCTCCACACTTTTTGTTTTTTGTTTAACCAAATCATTACTAAAAAAGGAAACACAATCAGTGTATCCTGGTTCTTTGTACCCTCAATGAATCCCCAATAATAATACAAAACAAGGAGTTGATTTCTGAAATTAAAAAAAAAAAAACATATTGCCACTGAGGAAAGACGTTAAAATATCCTAAAATAGACAAAAACTCTCAATGTTAATGAAATGCTATTGTAAAAAATGACTACAGTTTTCATTTCCCAGTAAGATATTTCTCTCAAATTTTCCTAATCTTTTAAAATCAAGCTTTGATTGGCATTGAATTAATAATAGGGAATGTAAAAAGATCCTCATTAAGCCTGGATGAAAATGTATACAGCATTTACTATCAATTATGAATTGCCTATGCTGTTGCCTATTGCAAGCTACATGCTCTACACATGTCAGTGAATAAAAGACATTTCAAAAGGTAGAAAGTGTCGGTTATGCCTCATGATTAAGTCCTAAGAATTTGCTTTACACATTGTACATAAAGTTGACAATATTCATTGTATACCTAAAATTTTGAATAGGGTAGATATCATGAGTAGTGATTTTTCACAATAAAAATAAAACAAAGCAGCAAGAAAAAAAAACCCGCCATGCTACCCCACCAAAATGTGGACGTTTAGCAGATGCTCTGAAAACCTCGGAGTAAAGTGCATGGGAATGTGCACTAGCAAATCAACTCCGAAGGCCCAATTATATATGTTGCTTTGTTAATATAATTAACATTCTTATGAGAAAAACATTAGTGACTAGCATTGCAACATACAACTTAGTAATTGATTATGATGTAAAAGACGGGTTAAAAAAATAAGAATAGGCAGACAGGGAGGCCTGTTAATAGGCTTGTTCTAACAGATGAGACAAGTGAGTTTCTGTGTGTGGACTATCAAAGTAGATGTATTCAAATGACATTACATATTTAGAAATTTGAAAGGACAAAGAAATGCTAAATTAGTATCCAATATTGATGCTAATAATGCTGAAGTAAGGAATAGCTTATGAAACAAAGATGTTTAGATAAGTCAATATTTTGCTACCAAATGTATGAATGTGTGTGCATCTATGTATATATATATATATATATAATATAAACATCTACATATATAAAACTCGGGGTCCAAAAAATTACTTTTCTAAAAGTAACTAAAAAATTATTAAAATTAAATCCATGATTAATTGCTTTTGAACAAAAAGACACAAGTAATGAGAGGAATCGTGAGAGACGCCAGACTGTAAGTCTAATTCCTGAAATCACTTTTGTTCACAAAAGTGCCCCTATCAAACATGTGTTTTTGAATTCTGGCAGCTCCAATTTTTTTCTTTTTAACACTTATGTTAAAGCAAACAAGAGATTATAATTTATAATATGAAATTAGATCTTTTTTTATCAAGTAATCAAGACTGCTCTAAATCTTACATTCCAAATCCAATTTTCTATATCACTGCGAAGTTACATTACACTAAATCCAAGAATTTAACAGTAAGTCTACAATAACTGGTACAAATTCAACTTTGTTTCATTTGAAACTATAATATGTCTGATATCAAGTACAATCTACTCTTGCTGCAAACATATTCACTTCTATTTTCAGGATTAGTTAGAAAGAAACGAGAAAGGTAAAGAGAAGTTTGAGGATAAACCCAGTTCCACTTGCTTTCAATTTTAACTAATACCCAGAGAATGATACGGAAATTAAATTCTGGTTTTTAACTATATTCAATAATTTCCAATATAGAAAAATAAGTATGAAATGTTCAATTTTTGAGATAGATGTATTTCAAGATTATATCTATAAGTAATTGCAAATAAAATTAAACAAGTATATCAACTTTAAAATATGTAAATATTTATATATATGTAGATAATATTTTAAACTACTTCAACTTTGGATACTCCATTGTTTTCTTTGCATAGAAAAAACATTCGTTAAGTAGGGAAGCTCTAATTGAGGAAATCATAAAATAAACAGTTGTGTTTGTTTATTTTAGCAATTTCATATGTCTTTTTACTCCCAAGTTGGCAATGTAGTTCTTATTTTTCTGCATTTTTTTTGATTCGTTATGCTTTTCTTCCCTTTTTATATGTATAAACTTTTATTAGCCAGTTTTATGGATATGTATGTTAATAAGCTAACTAGTTTTAAAATAACGTCCTTTGTTTAATGTGTGAAAACTTTAGCAAAGCAGCCTCTGACAGGAGTTTCTCTCCTATGTTAAGTCTGATGTCTTTCATGACACTTTTGATGAACATTTTCATTGTAGTCAGTGGTAAATAGAGGAATAATTTCCATTATTTTTAAAGGGCACTATGGTGTGATTTCATTCTTACTGAACATAAATTTTCACTTTGATAATTAGAAAATGCCTCAGGGAGAGATTATGTGATTGATATACATAGTATTTAATTTTTCTTTTGCAATTGAATAAGCATCATGATAAACATTTTTAAAGTTCGATTAATTATATTATAGATAAAAATTATAATTTGAAAATATAGATTTTTCATTGAATCTGATCTTTTTGCTCTCAATTATAAATAACTTTGTTGCACAATGATACAGTGAAATTTAAGAAAGGCAGAATATTTAATAACTAGATACTCATTGAACCAGATTTAACTACCTTAATTTGTATTTTACAATCTTGATAATGAACATATTTTCTTAGTCTTATAAATCATTCTGAAAATAAGTAGCTTAAGTTTTATTTTTGGAGTGAAAAATTATATTCAAACTCAAAATAAGTATTACTAAGCAAATAATGCAGAAACTCTTAGAACACATAAAGTAAAATGTTATATTTTTAGTGGATTACTGTTACTCACTATACAAATGATTTAGTTATTAATAATAGTAGTTATACTCACTTTGCTCTGAGTGTACTGAGTTTGATAACAAGATTAAGTCTTTTTAAATAAATCAAACATTTGTGTCTTTTGATTTAACAAAGTGTCTAGATACAATGCAAAAGATAATTTTTCTATCCTAAGCTTTCAGGCACATAAAGATGACTTTGTAGGTCCACTAATAGCTATAAGTATAAATCAGTGAGCAAATTAGGTAAGTTTCTTTACCCTGAGGTGTGCATATTTTAGTTGATTTTGACAGCCATCATTCTGACAGCCACTTTTCATTAATGGTTTCTCAGCCCTTTCATCTGCCATGAAGCATCTATTGCTGTTCTATTTATTGTAAATTATATAATTTTAATTTAATATACAAATGAACAAAACTCAATTAAATCATTATACTAGCAGGCCAGAATGTCCTTTAGAAAAGAGGATATATGAATTTATGAGTAAAACATTTACTTATTCATTAATTTAGAAAATATTTATTGGGAACGCAAGTCATACTAGATAATTTTCAAGCTATTAAGAATAAACCAGTGCCAAGTTAGTTTCTTTTTCTTCCAGTGTATATATTGTGATAAATTTAGACTGAATATATTATTCATAATTATTCAGCAGTAACAGTGTCATATTTTTATTGTTGTAACATTCCCATAGTTTGTATAAGTATTCCGACAATATGTGTGTATGTCTGTATTTATGGAGGCATGAATATTTTTGTATTTTTTTGCTTATATGTGTGAAAATTTATATTTATATTATTAGCTATCCATGTGTCTGAACCCCTCACTTCTGAATTTATAGACACATTTAAATTTCAAACATTTAATTGACAATGTACTTATTTTAGAACTCTTTTATGCATGAAACTCTCACGAACCAGTGTGAAAAGTACACGAACCCGAGTGGGACTCGTGGGAAATGATGAAATAAAATATTTGAAATAAAACATGAAAGACAAAGACGCAAGACACAGAGGTGGAATTGAGAGGCCAAGACAGGATCAGGAGGACTGGGATATTTTTCTGTCATCAGCATCTGAATGCCCCAAAACTTTATCTTTAAGGAGCCAGTACAAAGTTGTTTTTCAAGGAAATAGGAAACATTTTCAACTTAATGATGAGAAGAGAAACCAGGCATAAATTCCCAGGTAAACATAATTTATTATTACTATGTGACCACTACAATATGGACAATACTACATATATACGAGATTGCCTGGAAAAATGTATGTGGCTGCTTTGAAGGGCAGCCGTGAAGTTAAAAGCTAAAGTTAAGGAAAACATGTTTTTCTTCTGCTGGCTTGAAAGTTGAAGCTTAGAGAAAAATATGTTGTTATCTGTTGAGGAGGGTCGGTAGAGGGGGGTTCATCCCCTGGACACTCTCCCAAGCCGCGGGGGCCTTGCCACCTCACAGCTTGCTCTCTACATGAAACAATGCAAGGCCAAAAACATTTGATTTTAAGACAACAATCACTACAGGCAGAGTCAGTTTGCTTTAGTATCTTGCAGCTGTAATCATAGCATCCTTATTGGCAATAGCTCATTATAGGTTAGTTATTTCTATTTCTTAGTTTAATTTTTAACATTATTTATTAATATTTATTTTAAATTTTATGGGTAGATATAGTATACATGTACATAACACATATATTTATGGGGTACAGTGATATTTTGATACAAGCATATAATGTATAATGATAAAAACAGAATAATTGGGATTTTCAACCCCTCTGATGCTTGCCATTTATGTGTGTTAGGAACATTTCCCTCCTCTAGTTATATAGAAATATGTCATAAATTATTGTTCACTATAGTCACCCTATTGTGCTAATAAACACTAGAACTAATTTGATGTATGTAACTGTCTATAATATAGTTTTGAGTCTTATCAGACCAAAGAACAGTTCAGGATGTCTTTAGTTGCCAACATAGAATTTAATATTTATAGTAGTTGCAGGTAGGCTTTGGAATTTTGTTGTTGTTGCTGTTGTTTTGGTAATTCTGTTCTTCCAGGAATGTTAAAAGAGTTTCAGTTTATTTTCTTCCAGATAAACACATAGCTAAAGACTTCTTCTATGCATATCAGACAATGTTTTACTTATACAGTCCTCTAAGCTCTATCTATATCCCTTTTTCTCACCAGTGCAAAATCATCCAGATGATAAAGTTCAGAGCCAGATACCTCAATGGCTCAAGAGATGACACAAAGAAGTAAAGTTTTAATCAACAGAATGAACAGAAATCTACCCCCACTTATTAATTCTTTTAATAAATGTGAATGGATTCAACTCCCCTTCAGAAACAAAGGTTACCTGAATGGATTATTAAAAAGAAACAAATAAACATACAAAAAAACATATTTGTTGTCTCCAGGAAACACATCTACTCCACAAGGACTAATTCAGACTTAAGTTGAAGGAATGGAAAACAATATTCCATGCAAATGCAAATAAAAAGAAAGTTGGTGTAGCCATTCTCATATCAGAAAACACACTTCAAAGGAACTAAAGACAGACAAAGATTGTCACTATGCAATGGTGAAGGGAAAAATTCAATAAGGAGACAAAACAACTCTAAATATTTATGCACCTGTCAGGTACCCCAAAATCTATAAATAAAATTCCCCTAGATCTAAACAAAGTGATAGATAGCAACATCATAATATCTGGGGATTTCAACACCCAACTGACAGACCTTCTAAGCAGGACATAAGAACATAAATAAAGAAACATGGGATTTAAGCAAGTATCTAGAGCAAATCAGCCTGATGAACATTTATAGAACATTCTACCTAAAAACTACTAAATGTACATTATTTTCATCAGCAGACAAAACAATCTTCAAGACTGATTGTATTTTTGGCCACAAAACAAGTCTCAAAAAATTGAAAAAATAGAACATTTAGCATAATATTGAACAAGAATGAAATAAAATAAGAAATCAACTCTTACAGACAGACTCAATTCCACACAAAGTCATAGAAACTAAACAGCCTAGTACTTAACGACTATTGGGTTAATGAGGAAATTAAGGTGGTGAGCATAAAATTCCTTGAACTAAATGGCAAAGGGGACACAAGTTATCAAAATCTGTGGGTCTTGGGGAGGGGAGTGGATGGGTGGAGGGAGGGTAATTGTGGGACCACACCTATGGTGCATCTTACAAGGGTACATGTGAAATTTACTGGGTGTAGAATATAAATGTTTTAACACAATAACTAAGAAAATGCCATGAAGGCTATGCAAACCAGTTTGATGAAAACATTTTTAATTGTATATGAAACCAGCACATTGTACCCAATGATTGCATTAATGTACACAGATCTGATTTAATTAAAAAAAAATCTGTGGGTCTTAGCAAAAGTCCTCTAAAAGGAACATCCATAGCATTGAATGCCTACAAGAAAAAACCAGATTGTAAATCCACATTCTAATGAATCTTCTCAAGGAATGAGAAAATAAGGAACAAATCAGTGTCAAACCCAGAATTAAAAAAGGAATAATAAACGTCAGAACAGAACTAAATAATGTAAATAAAAAAGAATTATACAGAAGATTAATTAAAGACTTCATGCTAGATTAGATATAAACAGAAAGGGACAGACCTTAATAAACTCAATCAATAATGAAAAAGAAGCTAACACAACCAATGTCACAGAAATACAAAACATTATCTCTGAAACTATAGAAACCTCTATGCCCCCAAACTGGAAAATATTGAAAAATAAATAAATAAATTCTTCGAAACAGGCAACTTCCTTAAGCACAATAGGAAAGAAACATCAACAGAGCAATCAAGTAATGAAGTTGAAGTAGCAATTTAAAAAAAAAAAAGCCTTCTAACATGAAACAAGTACTTGACCAGATGATTTCACACCCAAATTTTACCAGACCTACAAAGAGGAACTGTATCTATACTGCAGAAATTACTTCCTAACATCAAGAAGAAAGGAATTCTTCCCAACTTGTTTTACAAAAGCCAGGATCAACGTGATATCAACTCTAGGAAAGGACAAAATAAACAAAAAATCTGAAGATAAATATGCCTTATGAATATAGATGGCAAAACTTCTCTATACAATTCTAGCAACCAAATATAGTAAGTAGCACATTGAAAAAATAAGCAGGCTTCACCCGAAGGATACAAGGATGACTCAACATACGCAATCTTAAATCTGATGCACCACATAAACGGAATTGAAAACAAAGATCATGAGAATCTGGCTCAGTTCCCACTGTGCAGAGGCGGGCATGAGGTTCAACTTACAGGGACTGGGAACGGTAGTGCACTCGTGGCTTTACCTGTCACAACTGCTCCCAGCTCTGCTCTTCCTGACAAGCTGGACTCAGGAGGCTAAAATGGAGTAAAGAGCTGGTCAAGGATGGAGTTCTTTTAAATTCTGCACCCGAAGATTTGGCTGACTCTTCGGGACACTCTCTGTGGAACAAGAGAAAGGTCATGCAGAGACAGAGTCTCACTTTATCTCCCTCGGTAGAGTGCTGTGGCGTCACAGCTCACAGCAACCTCCAATTCTTGGGCTTAGGTGATTCTCTTGTCTCAGCCTCCCGAGTAGCTGGAACTACAGGCCCAGCCACAATGCCCGGCTGTTTTTTTGTTGCAGTTTGGCTGGGGCCAGGTTTGAACCTGCCACCCTTGGTATAGTAAAATGGGGACACTGAGGCTCAGGAAGGGTCAATTCTTTTCCAAAGTCACAGAGCACCTATGAGGCAGCACTGAGGTCTGCAGAGATAAATTTGTACAATCAATTTCAGATGAGCTTGCTGCAGAGCAATGCAGAAAAGATGGTAATCCATCTCACCTGCAGAATCCTACCGTGGTTGCCTATTTCTTTTCTTCTTCTTCTTCTTCTTCTTTTTTTTTTTTGTAGAGACAGAGTCTCACTTTATTGCCCTTGGTAGAGGGCCGTGGCATCACACAGCTCACAGCAACCTCCAACTCCTGGGCTTAAGCTGGGTTTGAGCCCGCTACCTTCGGTATATGGGGCCGGTGCCCTACTCGATGAGCCTCAGGGGCTGCCTGACGGTTGCCTATTTCTCACGGCCTCTCTATTTCCTCAGGATACCCTGGTGATGGCAGAAATGGAACCTGCACAGGGCCGTGTGGTCTT
>CAUYON010091322.1:0-15571 GCA_963573935.1 Arctocebus calabarensis
GGCGCCTGTAGTCCCAGCTACTTGGGAGGCGGAGGCAGGAGACTCGCTTGAGCCCAGGAATTGGAGGTTGCTGTGAGCTGCAATGCCACGGCACTCTATCCAGGGTGACAGCTTGAGGCTCTGTCTCAAAAAAAAAAGAAAAGAAAAGGATATAATCTTTTGGGAAACCACTTGTGTTTTGCGAACTTATCTTCAAAATGATATACTTCGGGCCGCGCCTGTGGCTCAGGGGGCAGGGCGCTGGCCCCATATACCAAGGGTGGCAAGTTCAACCCCATGACACTCTACTGAGGGCAATAAAGCAAGACTCTGTCTCTACAAAAAAAAAAAAGAGAGAAAGATACAGTATAGAAATCTCTTAACAGAAGTCTGCTGCTTGCCCCATTTTTTTGCAATTCTTCCCAGTTGAATATAGTGGAGTTGGTATTAAGTGGAGAGACGTTGGTTAAAGTCATTGAGCACAGTTCCCTATTTTTCTGCCTGTCAGATTATACTATTAAATCACAATATTTTTTTCTAATAAAATTACCATATTATTAAAGTGTTTTCTGCTTCTTCCTCTTCCAATTATGATCACAGAAGTCTCAGGGAAGAAGGTGTGGAAAATCAAGTGTCTGGTACCAAGGTGACTAAACAGGGGAGGTGCTTCTTAGGAGGCTTGTTTCTAAAGGCCACCTCTCTGTCATAGTAGCTTGGTGTCAGCAGGTGGGGTTCTCTTCAACATTTTTTTTTTGTTTTTGAGACAGAGTCTTACTATGCCACCCTTGGTAGAGTGCCGTGGCACTTCAGCTCACAACAATCTCTAACCCTTGGGCTCAAGAGATTCTCTTGTCTCAGCCTCCTGAGCAGCTGGGACTATAGGCGCTCGCCACAACACCGGCCTCTAAAAATAGCCAGGCATTGTGGCGAGCACCTGTAGTCTGAGCTACTTGGGAGGCTGAGCCAGTAGAATCACTTGAGCCACAAGTTTGAGATTACTGTGAGATATGATGCTGCCATGGCACTCTACCAAGGGCAACCAAGGGAGAGTCTGTACCCCCTGCCAAAAAAGAAAAGAAATTAGAAGTGCTGTGTCACAGAAGTTCTCCTTTCTCTCTCTTTTTTAGACAGAGTTTTACTTTGTCACCCTTGGTAGAGTGCTGTGGCTCACAGCAACCTCAAACTCCTGGGCTCAAGCAGTTCTGTTGCTTTATCTTCCCAAGTAGCTGGGACTATAGGCATCTGCCACTACACCTGGCTAGTTTTTCTATTCTTAGTAGAGATTGGGTGTCACTCTTGCGCAGGCTGGTCTTCAACTCCTGAGCTCAGGTAATCCACCTGCCTCAGCCTCCTGGAGTGCTGTCCATGAGTCACTGGCCTCCTTCCTCTTTGACAGGGTTAGATCTAGAAGGTCAGGGAGCTTGTGTCTGTGAACATCCCTCAGCCCGTGTTGAGTGAGGAGGTCTCAGTCCAGGGACCTGCTGTGTCTTCCTCTTCAGGCAGAACTATGAGGGCATCTCGGCAAGGTGGGGTCTGTTTGGAGGGCCCACCTGTGGCATTTTGTCCTGTCCCCAGCATGCGTGGGACAGCATAGACCATGTGACAGATGTCCTGACACCTGTGCAGGGATGTCCCCTCCTGGCTGTGCTGTCCCCATGGGATCCCTGCAGGCCTCTGTGGTCCTGGCTGCTGGCACTCCGGGGCAGAGCTTGAGGACATCTGAACCAGCCTTCAAGCAGGATAGCTGGCTCTGCTCTCCACATGCAACCTTGACTCTTTTTGAGGAAAATTGGTTACATTGGATTCAGCTGGGGCCTTTTTTTTTTTTTTTTTGAGACAGTTTCACTTTGCCACCCTCCATAAAGTGGGTAGTGTGTCATGGCATCACAGCTCACAGCAACCTCAAAATCTTGGGCTCAATTGATCCTCTTTCCTCAGCCTTCCAGGTAACTGGGACTATAGGCCCCTGTCACCACGCTTAGCTAGTTTCTCTGTCTTGCTCAGGCAAACTCCAGAGCTCAGGTAATCCATCTGCATCAGCCTCCTAGAGTGTTGGGATTACAGGTGTGAGTGACCACACCTGGCCTGGATTCAGGTTCGCTTCAGTGCCTGTTTGTGTTGCTCTGGGCTCATTGCAGGACGTATCTCATTCAGTGCTGTCGACGTTTCACCTGTTCCAGTGAATCCAAGCAGCTGGCTTTACAATGTGGTCACTGTATCCCCAAGGCAGCTCGGCGTGCTTCCTGCACATATGTGCTGGTTTTATCTTGAAACCCCTATTACATTGGCCATTGCTGTGGTTGCTTTGTAGTAGTTTTGCTTCCTCCAAGTGTCTTGGTCTCCTTGTTGGTCCATGCAGAAAGGAGTCTAATGTGCACACTCATCATTTTGATGGCTGCAATAGGAGGTGTACTGATAAGATTTGAACTCACTAGGTAGAACACCTCTTATTACCTTCACTCTGAAGTTGGCTTCCTTGCCTATAAAGTTTGCTAATAAATCTAAGAAATATGCTGCTTCAGTATGAAAATCCCCAACTTCAAAGCTCCTTGGGTGTTGTTAACCATACTTAACAGAGTGAGTGAGCTTCTTTTTTTTGAGCAGTCTTACTTTGTTACCCTAGATTGAGTGCTATGGCGTCATTATAGCTCACAGCAACCTCCTAGGCTCAAGCAATCCTCCTGCCTCAGCTCCCCAAGTATCTGGGACTAAGGTGTGCACCACCACGCTTAGCTAGTTTTTCTATTTTTTGTACACACGGGGTCTTGGTGTCTGGGTCAGCCTGGTCTTGATGTCCGGCTACACAAAGTGTAGTGATGTACAACTGCACCCAGCCCAAATTTTGAATTTTGATCTTAGGTTAGGGATATGCTCCTACATACTTTGGAAGTGCTGGGCAGCTCCTGGTTAGTCAGGAAATCATGAAGATAAATAACCGATACTCTCCAATGTACTGTGTTGCCAGGTAACTTCGCCCAGTTATAGACAAATGTAATTGTTCTGAGCACGTTTAAGGTAGACTTCTCCAAAGTATGATGTTTGGCAGGGTAGGTAAACTAAATGTATTTTCAACTTAATGGTATTTTCAAGTTATGTTGGGTTTATCCTCACTGTAAATCAAGAAGCATTTGTAGTCTACAAAAAGATGCAGTTTATCTGAATTGCTTCTTTTGGTTTTACAGTACTTTAAAGCATATATATAGTACATAACTTCCTGCCAAGTCAGGAAGATTGCTTAAGATCAGGAGTTGGAGGCCAGCCTCAGAGTGAGACCCGTCTGCACGCCTGTAGTACCAGCTACTAGGGAGGCTGAGGCAGGAGGATCCCTTGAGCCCAAGAGTTTGAGATTGCTGTGAGCTGTGATGATGCCAGAATTCTAGCCTGGGTGATAGAGGGAAACACTGTCTCAAAGGAAAAAAAAAAAAAAATATATATATATATATATATATGTATCTTTAGTTCAAATCTGGTATGTTGGAAGGATCTATGACATGAGAATATTCTAATAGCAGCAAGATTGAAATTACTGTCTGTGGTGATGAATTAAAATTTGATGGGTGGTGTTTGCCTCCTTTTTTCTTTTCTTTTCTTTTTTTTTTTTTTTATTTTGAGACAGAGTCCCTAGCTTTTACCCTGGGTAGAGTGCTGTGGTGTTATAACTTACAGCAACCTCAAACTCACAGCAACCTCAAACTCTTGGGCTTAAGCAAGTAGCTGGGACTACAGGTGTCCACCACAACTCCTGGCTTTTGTTCTTGTTGTTGTTACTGTCGTCATTGTTGTTTTAGCAGGCCCTGGCTAGGTTCAAACCCACAAGCCCCAGTGCATGTGGCTGGTGCCCTAACCACGGAGCTACAGGTGCCAAGTCTGCCTCCTTTTTTCTTAAGAATAACCTTTCTTGATTTGAGTCTATGTGTTGAGTAAAGGCTAGAAATCAGAGAATGGTGGTGATTTCCTGAAGATGCTGAGGTGGCTTGAGAGATTAAGACACTATAATCTTTTAGAATTTATTTTTTTAAATTTCAGATTAATGTGGAGATAGAATTAGGTTACGGTGTTGGCATGTGTTAGGTGAGTTCCTGTTGTAGTGTGTCCTGTACCCAGGAGGTGTGCTGTGCACCCTACACTGTGTCTGTTAGGTGGGAGCACACCCTGGACACTGTGATGTTTTCCAGCTCTTTGAGAAGACTCACCCCAACTCACCTTTTGGAGTCACGCGTAGAAATAGGTAATCTCAGGTTAAAGAGAAAAGGGGAAAATAAAATTGAACTTCAAATAATTTTTTCCCAGTCCCCAAGCAGCTCAACTGATAGCGTCTCCGAAAGTACAGACAGGCACAGCTTGTGACACCAGAACTTTTGGTCAAAGCCCACGAGGTCTGGTCCAGCCACCCCTGAGCACACGGCACTGCTTTAGGGCACAGGCAGAGCTGGCCTGGGTACCCAGCAGCTGAAAGCCCTTAACCAGTGAGCACAGGGCTGCTGCTGCTGTGGATTTACTTGCTCTTCCTGTGCTGCTGGAGATGCTGTCAAGCATTTCCCAGCCCTATGGCAGGAAATGAGCTGGACATTCCACAGAGCCTTGGCAGGTAGTGGAAAGTGTGTGCCTTTGACAGTGGGTCCTTGATATGAATGACAGCTGGCCTGGAGCCTCCTGTGTACCAGACAGCACCTCATGGGAAGTGTTTCATGGAAACATTGTAGACCCATGGTTAGGCTGTCCCTTTATGTGGGAGGGGAACTGAGCAAGTGGCCCTTTAGCCTGCTGCCTGGGAGTACCTGAGCTGGGGTTCAAACCCCACTCATCTGTGATGGCGAATAGCCAGGAGTGCTACAGACGATGCACTAAAGTTATCAACATTAGCTCAGTGGGATGCTTTGAGACCGTCATGGACTTGCTGGAAATCTGTGTTTATGTGGCATGATGATCCCATTGTCTTGGAGGATAAAGTGAGCAAAGCAAACATGTCTGTCAGTTCATCTGCTGTGCACAACTGTGCCCCTGGCCTGTGCATAGACTTCTGGAAGGAGATGTGCTGAGTGGCGGGGCTTCAGGTGACGTGTGCATTTTTTGTAGTCTTCATCATGTTTTATACTTAGAATACATCATTCTCACTGAAAGGTGGGACTGCTATCAAAAAGTGAATTTAGGGGGGGCAGTGCCTGTGGCTCAGTGAGTGGGGCACTGGCCCCATGTACCCAGGGTGGCGGGTTCAAACCTGGCCCCAGCCAAACTGCAACAACAATAACAAAAATAGCCAGGCATTATGGCCAGTGCCTGTGGTCCATCTACTCGGGAGGCTGAGGCAGGAAAATTGTCTAAGCCCAGGAGTTGGAGGTTGCTATGAGCTGTGACGCCACGGCACTCTACCAAGGGCAATAAGGTGAGACTCTGTCTCTAAAAAAAAAAAAAAGAAGAAGAAGAAGAAAAAGTTTAAAAAAAAAAAAAAAAGTGAATTTAGGCTCAGCGCCTGTGGCTCAACGGGCTAAGGCGCCAGCCACGTACACCCGAGCTGGCGGGTTCGAATCCAGCCCGGGCCCGCCAAACAACAATGATGGCTGCAACCAAAAAATAGCCGGGCGTTGTGGAGGGTGCCTATAGTCCCAGCTGCTTGGGAGGCAGAGGCAAGAGACTCACTTGAGCCCAGGAGTTGGAGGTTGCTGTGAGCTGTGATGCCAGAGCACTCTATCCAGGGTGATAGTTTGAGGCTCTGTCTCAAAAAAAAAAAAAAAAAAGTAAATTTAGATGTGTGAGAAGTTTTCTCAGAAAAGAAAGATTTCTATGTGAGTGGACTCAGCAGTTAGTTCACTGGTTACGGTGCCGGCCACATGCTTCGGGGCTGGTGGGTTCAAGCCCGGCCCAGACCTGCTAAACAAGCAAACAAAATAGCCAAGTGTTATGTTGGGCACCTGTAGTCCCAGCTACTAAAGAGGCTGAGGCAAGAGAATTGATTGAGGTTGCTGTGAGAGTTTGAGGTTGCTGTGAGCTATAATGCTACAGTACTCTACCCAGGGCAACAGCTTGAGACTCAGTCTCCGTTAAAAGAAAAAAAAAAGATTTTTGTGAAATAGCAGGTGAAGGATGAGTGATTGAGCACTATGGAAGCTGGAGAGGCAGCAGATGAGATATTTCAGAGTTCTTCAAAAAGAGCTGAGGAGATGCCTTTGACTTTGAAGCCACCCTGAGTCATGCTATGTGCCTCTCACTGGTTCTCAGGCAGTTCCTGCTTGGCATGTTGCTGCCCGGCACCTGCTTTATGGGAACAGTGTGGAACCCGGGTTCCTCAGCCACAGTTCTGTACGTGGGGGACCATGGGCCTCAGTCCAGAACAAGATGGCACTCAGGCTTCTCTAGCATAGCAGGTGGACTCTGCAGCAGCTCTGCAGCTGCTTTAGAAAGTGGGACCTTGAGCTCGGTGCCTGTAGCACAGTGGTTATGGCACCAGCCACATGCACCTAGGCTGGCAGGTTCGAGCCGGGCTGGGCCAGCTAAACAACAATGACGCTGCAATAAAAAATAGCCGGGCATTGTGAGGGGCGCCTATAGTCCCAACTACTTAGGAGGCTGAGGCAAGAAAATCTCTTAAGCCCAAGAGTTTGAGGTTGCTGTAAGCTGTGATGCCACAGCACTATACTGAGGGTGACATAGTTAGTGATACTCTCTAAAAAAAAAGAGGCCAAGGCGGGTGGATCACCTGAGCTCACAATTGTGAGACCCCATCTCTAAAAAATAGCCAGGAGTTGTGGCAGGCGCCTGTAGTCCCAGCTACTTGGGAGGCTGAGGGAAGAGAATCGCTCTTGAGCCCAAGAGTTTGAGGTTGCTGTGAACTATGATGCTACAGCACTCTACCAAGGGCAACAAAGTGAGACTCTGTCTCCAAAAAAAAATAATGGGGCCTTGAGTTGCGGAAGTGAACATGGGTTCCAGGTCTTGATCACTGGGCCTCCTGGCCCAGCACCTTTGAGGACTTTGCAGAGGGGGTCCAACTCTCAGCTTCTAGCAGTTGTGCCCCCCTTCTGTAGCTCTTTGCACCCAACCAGGAAGTTAGGGCGGGCCAGAGTCGCCAGACTTCAGGAGTTCAGCATCATGTTTTATTGAAGCACCTGCCTTTGTCACAGCATCCAAACCAGCTGCCAGAGTGATACCTGGGAACCCTTACAGGAGTAATACCCATAGGCTCTTACTCCACATTCTGTTTCTTTTGTGGATTTGCTTACCGACAAAGATGAAGAGAATGATTATATTTCATTTTTGTATTGTAGGTTTTAAACATTTTATGTCTAAAAAAGCAAATAAGTGCTTGAATCAAGTAGCTTTTGAAAAACCTTTTCCTGGCTCGGCGCCTGTAGGGCAGTGAGTAGGGCACCGGCCACTACACTGAGGCTAGCGGGTTCAAGCCTAGCCCCAGCCCTCTAAACAACAATGACAAACCAACCAAAAAATAGCTGGGCGTTGTGGTGGGCACCTGTAGTTCCAGCTACTGAGGAGGCTAAGGCAAGAGAATCACTTAAGCCCAAGAGTTTGAGGTTGCTGTGAGCTGTAATGCTACAGCACTCTACCAAGGGTGACATTATAATGAGATTCTGTCTCAAAAAAAAACCAAAACCGTTTTCTTTCTCATTTTGTGTTGGCCCTGATTTGGTCCCTCACCCTTGTGTCAATTGCTGGCGGCTAGCTCAGTGGCTCAGAATCAGAAAGGCTGAGAAAGTGGGCTATAGCCCCCCACCGTAGCAGGGAGCTGTGCGACAGGCCCTCCAACAGTGAGGTGGTCATTGTAGCACTAGTCAGAGGGTGTGTCATTTGTTGTAGGAATTAACACGTACACTCTCCTGCAGTACAAAAATGTTGTGGGATGGTGGTGCCTGTGGCTCAAAGGAGTAGGGCACCGGCCGCATATGCCAGAGGTGGTGGGTTCAAACCCAGCCCTGGCCAAAAACCGCAAAAAAAAAAAAAAAAAAAAAAAGTTATGGGCTGAGTATAGTGGCTCATGGCTGTAGTTCCAGCACTTTGGAAGGTCAAGGCGGGAGGATCATCGCTTGAGGCCAGGAGTTCAAAACCAGCCCAGGCAACATAGTGAGGCCTGTCTTTACAAAAAACAAACACAGAAATGCTGTAAATGATCTCTTTTGATATTATTTTATAGAATTATAAAAGTTTGATAGATGCATACCTTTGATTTCAATAGCTACTCTGACCTACGACACTCTCCGGTTTGCTGAGTTTGAAGATTTCCCTGAGACCTCAGAACCTGTTTGGATACTGGGTAGAAAATACAGCATTTTCACAGGTATCAGCCACTCTCCAGCCCACTCTGCTCTAACTGCTTAGTCTGTAAAAGCATTTTGTGATTATTAGCTGACTCTTCTGTAACATGTGATTTACAAATTTAAGACTGTATGTGTGTTTCCTTCTTTTAAACGACCTCTAGAAAAGGAGGAGCTCTTGTCCGATGTGGCATCTAGACTTTGGTTTACATACAGGAAAAACTTTCCAGCCATTGGTAAGTACCCCATTTTGTTACAATGTGAGAAAAATATGCCTGTTTTAAAGAGGAGGAAAATGTCCACTGTAGTTCAATGTGTGGATGATCTGTGGTTGCGCTCACAGCAGCCCTGGTGCGCTCCTTCACACTGCGGGTGGCAGAACTGGAGTCCAGGCCCCGACTCCCGGTTCTACTGGGCAGTGTTTCCTCAACTGCCAGCCACCTTGTTGGACCTGCAGTCACTGCCCTGGGTCCTGACTAACATTTTTTGTGTAGAACAGGTGAGATCAGTAAGATGGCTTGCTGTGCAGAAGGCTTTGGTTTATGTTTACAAACCTGAATGTGTGTGCTGGGTCACAGCTCTACAGACTGTCTCTTCTTGTGGGTGAAGAATGTTTGGAAGCCATTCTCTGCATCCATCACCTTTTCTAGTAGGTTCTACACATAGTTGTAGGGAGGTTTGAAGGGTGAGGTAAAGGTAATGTGTTGTCACATGACACTAAAGTACATTCCTTATTCGTGCTGAAGGTGGCCAGAGGACAGGGACCAGTTCTGGGTCTTCTGCTATTGGAGAACGAGCTGCGAGTTGGAGCCCTGCAGACTAACATTGGACTCCTCAGTTCTGAGCCAGGGTTTGGCTTCTCTCCTGTATGTGGTCTCGTTCCTTCTCCAAAGCAAAGTGGAAGAAAGATGGCCACCATGGCTCTTTATTTGAGAACAGTGAGATGGAGGGAAATGAGACCCATTCCTTTAGGTTGATATTTAGTGGTATTGTCTCTTGGGTGTGCTCGGTATAATTGTTCATCCCACAGGCATACACTTCACACCTGCTGTGAGCCTGCTCTGCACTCTACCCAGGATGCTGGGCAGGAGAGCAGGCTGGGGAGATGCCTGTGCCTTTGGCAGCGCCATCATGGAGGAGCTGGAGGCTGGGTGTGAGCTGCTGCTCATGGGGCAGCCCATCATCTCTCCCTAGCAGAATGTGGTATACTTCTTCCTTAGCTCTGCAGAGATGATTTGGTGGGTTGTTTGTTTTTTTTTTTTTTTCTTAGAGCCTCAAGCTTTCACCCTGGATAGAGTGCTGTGGCATCACAGCTCACAGCAACCTCCAATTCCTGGGCTCAAGCGAGTCTCTTGCCTCTGCCTCCCAAATAGGTGGGACTACAGGCGCCTGCCACAATGCCCGGCCATTTTTTTTTTGGTTGTAGCCGTCATTGTTGTTTGGCGGGCCCGGGCTGGATTCGAACCCACCAGCTCAGGTATACGTGGCTGGCACCTTAGCCCTTTGAGCCTTAGGCGCCGAGCCGATTTGGTGAGTTTTTAAAGCATTTTTTTTTTTTCCAAGACAGATTCTCAAGCTGTCACCCTGGGTAGAGTGCTATGGCGTCACAGCTGACAGCAACCTTAGACTCTTGGGCTTAAGCAATTACTTTACCTCACCCTCCTAAGTAGCTTGGACTATAGCTACCCACCAAAGTGTCCAGCTAGTTTTTCATTTTTTTCTTTTTTGAGACAGAGTCTCACTTTGTCATCCTAGGTAGAGTGCATGGCATCACAGGTCACAGCAACCTCAAACTCTTGGACTTAAGTGATTCTCTTGCCTCAGCCTCCCCGGTAGCTAGGACTATAGGCACCCACCACAATGCCCGGCTATTTTTTATTTTTTATTTTTTGGTTGTAGTTGTTATTGTTGTTTGGCAGACGTGGGCTGGATTTGAACCCACTAGCTCTGGTGTATGTGGCTGGCACCCTAGCTGCTGAAGTACAGGTTTTATTATTTCTAGTAGAGAGAGGGTCTTGCTCTTGCCCAGGCTGATCTTGAACTCCTGAGCTCAAGAGATCCTCCTACTTCAGCCCCAGGTGTGCTATGAATATAGGTCCACTGACCTTATTTTTATGCTGTGATCATAGGTGTAAGCCACCACTGACCTTATTTTTATTTTTTTTATAGATGGGAATCTTCTTATGTTCCCAGGCTAACCTTAAGGTCTGAGCTCAAGCAATCCTCCCACCATAGCCACCCAAGTAGCTGGGCCAACTGCTTCTGGCTCTTGAGAAATGGTTTATTTTTGTCAGAAGGAAGTTAGAGTAGTGACAGCACCCCTGATGGGGTTATTAGAGCATGCTGTCCACCATGCCCCAGGAGGCAGTGTTTCCTCCCCGGGGGTGTGGGAGGAGCCTAGGGACCACACATGGGCAAAGGAGACTCAGGCTCCTGGTGGTCTGACTCCTAAACCCTTGCTCCACACACACTGTGCAGTCTCCTGGCCTCCCACCTGCATGGTGGTCTCCTCCCTGCACTGGCTGCGTGGTGCCATTCACTGGGCTTCTGCTGCCAATGGGCAGGCATTTCCCAGATGTCAATCTGAACCCAGGGAATGGCCCTGAGATAGCAGACCCAGGTGTGTACCCTGGAGGGGCTAAGTCGCTGGCCACTGCGGCCCACATGCCCCACCAGCCCTGCACTCAGCAATATTAGATGTTGTCAGGTCTTTGAATTTTTGCCTTTTTGGTAGTTGGAAAATGATTCTTCTCATTTAACTTTGTGTTTTCTGGGTTATTCATAGGGTTTAGCATCTCTGTGTGTATTTACCATCGGTCCCTGCTATTCCATGACTGGCTTGTTTACGTCCTGTCCATTCTGAGGTGGTCATCTGTTGTGATGTTTCACTCTCCAGTTGGCGAGGCCCATGGCCTTGCTAAGTCCTGAGAAGCAGAGCTGATGGACAAAGGCATCTGTGCCGCAATGTGGGGCCCCCCACTGCTTCCTGCTGGTAGACTCTTGGTCTGACCAGGAGCACTTCTCTCTCTGCTGTAACAGGGGGGACAGGCCCTACCTCAGACACGGGCTGGGGCTGCATGCTGCGCTGTGGACAGATGATCTTCGCCCAGGCCTTGGTGTGCCGGCACTTGGGGCGCGGTGAGTTGCAACCCTGGGGAAGCTCAGGGAAGACTGACGAATAGGGTTGTTCTCACCCACGCCTTGAGTGAAACAGATTTGAGTTGAGGGTTTTCCTGCCTATTGACCCATTTCATTTGTTTTGTTTGTTTGTTTTTGAGACAGTCTCACTTTGTTACCCTGAGTGGAGTGCCTTGGTGTCATAGCTCACAGCAACCTCTAATTCCTGGGTTCAAGTGAGTCTCTTGCTTCCACCTCCCAAGTAGCTGGGACTACAGGCACCCACCACAACACCCGGCCATTTTTTGGTTGCAGCCGTCATTGTTGTTTGGCGGGCCCGGGCTGGATCGAACCTGCCAGCTCAGGTGTACGTGGCTGGCGCCTTAGCCTGTTGAGCCACAGGTGCCGAGCCTTAATTTTTTTTTTTTTTTTTTTTAAAGATGGGATCTCTTGCTCAGGCTGTTCTTGAACCCGTGCGCTCAGGCAGTCCACCCACCTCAGCTTCCCAAGTGCTGGAATAACAGGCGTGAGCCACTGTCCAGCCGACCCATTTGTTTTTACTGATTAAAAATCTGACTTTAAAGAATGCTGAAAAGAAGTTTCCTTCTTAGCAATTACTTTTAAAGCACTGAAACTGTTTTCTGCTTTCTATATGGATTTGTTTTGATGAGTTGGTATATGTTTGAAATTCTAGAGAATTTAACTTTTTAACTTTAAGGAATGATTTGGACTTCATGTCTATCTTGAGTGCTTTGTTAAAGGTAAGGACTCATTTCTCTTATTTGTGGTGGGACTGACCTGTATTTTTCCCCCTAGATTGGAGGTGGACACAGCGGAAAAGGCAGCCAGACAGCTACTTCAGCGTCCTCAATGCTTTCCTCGACAGGAAGGACAGTTACTACTCCATCCACCAGATAGGTGGGAGGCTGTCTGCACATGCTGGGGCCGCTCAGAGAGGCAGGGCCTGGCCTCCTTAAGAGCTCTGTGGTGCAGTGCTGTGCACAACAGGAGGCTCAGGGCACTTGGGCCCCTGACTGCCCAAGGACTGCTGTGGGTGGTCCAGTGCCTGCTTAGACCCTGCTCAGACCTGGGCCTTGCTGCCCCCGTCCTTGGCCCAGGTGGTCTGCAGGGCCTGCTGCTCCTCAGAGGTGGTGAGAATCAGGCTCATGCCCCTTCCCCGTGCCCTGTCAGTACGTCTGAGTGCTTGGTGGATGTGGAGTGAGGCCCAGCATCCTCCGTTTCAAGCAAGCCCAGCTTTTGAATACTGTCTGCTCACTGGGAAGGAAATAAAGTAGCCTGAGTGACTTAACTTGAGATCATCTCATCTCAAGTCCTGTCCTTGTTAAGTTCTTAGTGAAGGACAAACCTGGGGATGTTTTCTGTCCCCTTTCCTAACTCCCTTTTGGAGGAAGTATCCCTGCACCCTATTGGGTCGTCCTTCTGTGTGGAGACTGGGCAAGATGGCTGCCCAGGCCTTCTTTAAGGTATTTCCAGCTGACACCGGTGTGGAAGGGCGTGGGGACCATGGGGATGACCAGGGAAGGGTGTGTCATTAACCTAGATCTGATCTCTGCAGCACAAATGGGAGTTGGTGAAGGCAAGTCCATCGGCCAGTGGTACGGGCCAAACACTGTCGCTCAGGTCCTCAAGTATGTATTCACTTCAACCCTTCTGTTTTGGGGGGGATAGCATGAATATTCCTTAGCATTTAAATTCTCCTTGAGCCTTCATTGCTAAAGAAAATAAGGGATCCCTGTTCTTTTTTTTTTTTTTTTTTGAGAGAGAGAGTCTCATTATGTTGCCCTCGGTAGAGTGTCGTGGCATCACAGTTCACAGCAACTGTAAACTCTTAGGCTTAAGCAATTCTCTTGTCTCAGCCTCCCAAGTGTTTGGGACAACAGGCGCCCACCACAACGCCCGACCATTTTTTGGTTGCAGCTATCATTGTTGTTTAGCAGGCTCAGGCTGGGCTTGAATCCACCAACCTTGGTATATGTAGCTGGCACCCTACCCACTGAGCTACAGGTGCTGCTGGGTCCCTATTCTTAAGGGCCCTTGATAAGTTCCTTAGAGGTGACCAGGCCTGCCCAGGTCTTGTGAACTAGCATTTATGTTTTTTGGCGGGAAGGGGTTGTTTTTTTGAGACAGTCTCGAGCTGTCACCCTGGGTATAGTGCCGTGGCATCATAGCTCACAGCAACCTCCAACTCTTCAGCTCAAGAGATCCTCTTGCCTCAGTTTTTCTATTTTTAGTAGTGATAGAGTCTCGCTCTAGCTCAGGCTGGTCTCAAACTCATGAGCTCAAGCTATCCACGTGCCTTGGCCTCCCAGAGTGCTAGGATTACATGTGTGAGCCTCCTTTCTCAGTCTGTGTTTTCTATTAAAATGAACACCTTAGGGCTCAGCCACCATAGCTCATTGGTTAGGGCACTAGCCATATACACTGAGGCTGGTAGGTTCAAACCCAGCCCAGGCCAGTTAAACAACAATGACAACTATAACGCCCAACAATGCAGGGCGTTGTGGCAGGCATCTATAGTCCCAGCTACTTGGTAGGCTAAAGTAAGAGAATCACTTAAGCCCAAGAGTTGGAGGTTGCTGTGAGCTGTGACGCCATAGCACTCTGTCTCAAAAAAAAAAAATAATAAGTAAGGCTTGGCACCTGTAGCACAGTGGTTACAATGTCAGCCACATACACCAAGGCTGGCAGGTTTGAATCCGGCCCTGGACTGCTAAACAATGACAACCACAACAATAGAAAAAAGTAGCTGGGCATTGTGGCGGGCACCTGTAGTCCCAGCTACTTGGAAGGCTGAGGCAAGAGAATCATTAAGCCCAAGAGTTTGAGTTTACTATAAGCTGTGACTCCATGGCACTCTCCTGAGGGTGACATAATGAGACTGTCTCAAAAAATAAGTAAATAAAATAAAACAAAAAATGAGCACCTTAGTCCCAACCACATCTTCTGGATTAGGCCCTTGTTCTTTGTTGCATGGATTATTCTCCAGTGGTGACTTTGAGGGTGTGGGAAATCAAAACTGGACTGGACCACTATAGTTGTGTGAGGAAAGAAAGCTACCAGGCAGATGCTACGACCCTTCCATGTGTGCAATTCGTCAGGCTGGCATTCCCTGGTGTTCTGACCCATCTCCTTCACATCCTTCAGAGCCCTATGACCTCTCTCCTCACTCCCTGCTCACATCATTTGGGTCTTCCTGGACTTCATATCCCGTGTGAGCCCGTCTGTCCTAACCCTAACCCTAACCCTTCCCACAAGTCTGACATCCAAGTGCTTCACCCGTACCTGATCCCTCTTACACTTCACCTGTCCCAGAAGGTGTGTACCTCCCTCTTCCCTGCCCCCAGCACAGGTTCCTCTGCAAAGGCTCTCCCAAGGTTGCTGGGAACTCACATGTGGTTTCAGGTCACTTGCCACTTGTCAGTCCATTTGACCTATCTGTAGCTGTGTGCCCTGGCGTCCTGGGTTTTCTGGGGGCATTTTGGGCTGGTGCTCCTAGGAGTTGCTCAAGGCCTTTTACCCTGACAAGCTGAGGGCTGATGACTCCGAAGCCTGTCTCCAGTTCTGCCTTGTACTGGCTGCACCAAGTCTCCACTCAGAGCTCCTCAAGGCCCTCAGGTCAAAATCTGGGACCCTGCTAGAGTCCTTTCTTTCAGCATGCCCGTTCAGAATGTGTCCCAGATCTGACCAGTGTTCATCCCTTTGCTCCCTGCCCTGGCCCCAGCCCTATTTCTTGTCTCCTTGTTGGCCGCCTTCTGTCTTTGCCATCCTAAAAGCCTCATTTTCTTTCTTTTTTTTTTTTTTTAATTAAATCACAGCTGTGTACATTAGTGCAATCAAGGGGTACAATGTGCTGGTTTCATATACAATCTGAAATGTTTTCATCAAACTGTTTAACATAGCCTTCATGGCATTTTCTTTCTTTCTTTTTTTTTTTTTTTTCCAGTGGTAAGACAGAATCAATTTATAGAAAAGAATACAGAAAACACTGAAGCTCTCAAGTGGGGAGAGAAAAACTCTCTCTATTTCTCTCCCGGTCTTTCCCCATCTCTCCCTTTAGGCTTTTAGTCTCGAGGTATATATAGGTGTATGAGTAAAAGCCTCATTTTCAAAGGCATCCTGAATCATCTTTATAACATGTCAACCTTCTTTCCTCTGCCCTGTGGCATTGAATGTGCCCCCTGACGTTCTGA
>CAUYON010091325.1:0-13117 GCA_963573935.1 Arctocebus calabarensis
ATAGGGGATGCAATACGTGCGGGGGTGTTAGATGAATTTATTCACCCCCCACAAAAACCCCACTAGTTCCCACCAACCCTGTGCTCAGCATTAGAGGTGGACAGAGAGAACTCAGACATTATCTGTGCCTCCTTGGAGGAGATAAGAGCATTTCACACTAAGAATTTGTGCTTTACAATTATGATTCAATAAAATTATTAAAAAAAAAAAATTTGTGCTTTAGCTAGACTGTTTATTGCAGCTCAATTTACAATCACCAAAATGTGGAAACAGCCTAAATGCCCACCAACCCAGGAATGGATTAACACGCTGTGGTATTTATACACTATAGAATACTATTCAGCTATTTAAAAAATGGAGACTTTACAGCCTTTGTATTAACCTGGATGGAAGTGGAACACATTATTCTTAGTAAAGCATCACAAGAATGGAGAAGCATGAATTCCATGTACTCAATTTTGATATGAGGACAATTAATGACAATTAATGACACGGTGGGGGTGAGGGAAGGGGAGAGCAGAGAAAGAATGAGGGAGGGGTGGAGAAAGGAAGAACAGAGAGAGGGAAGGAGGGAGGGGTGGGGTCTTGGTGTGTGTCACACCTTTTGGGGACAAAATATGATTGTAAGAGGGACTTTACCTAACAAATGCAATCAGTGTAACCTCTTGTACCCTCAATGAATCCCTAACAAAAAAAAGAATTTGTGCTTTAGGCTGAGCACCCATAGCTCAGTGGTTAGGGCGCCGGCCACATGCATTGTGGCTGGTGGGTTCAAACCTGGCCTACTAAAACAAACAAATAAACAAAAAGTAGCCAGGCATTGTGGTGCGCACCTGTAGTCTCAGCTACTAGGGAGGCTGAGAATCTCTAGAGCCCAAGAGTTTGAGGTTGCTGTGAGCTATGAAGCCGCAGCACTCTACTGAGGGCAATAAAGTGAAACTGTCTCAAAAAAAAAAAGTGGAAGGAAGGATCCCAAAAGTGGGATACTTAGTCCCCTGTCAGGATAAGCCCAGGGCAGGGAAACCAACAATTACTAAATGAGCCCCTGTGCTGGACACTTCTTATTGGCTCCCTTTCACATCCATGTGGGGAAAGGGTTGTGACATATATGGTTCAGGTGAGATCTCTGAGACTCAGAGAGGTTTATGACTTGTCCAGGGTCACACAGCCAGGAAAGAGGCATTACCAGGAGGGCAGAGTCTCTCCTCTCCCTGCCCCTCCCAACCAGCCTCTCTTCTGATGAAAATAGAGGCCCTGCCACTCCCTCCCCAGGAAGTCCAGTTGCCTAGGCCTCTCTCTGCTGATTGATGCCTGCTTGGTACTTGTCCCATCACTCAGTTCAGAGGACCCAGAGCTCACTTTAATAGAGCCCTGGCGCCCAAGAAATTCACAATCTAGTGAACTTGCATTCACTGAGCCCTGATTATGCTGGACACTTCATATCCATTTGCTATTTAAAACAATACAAAGCACATTGAGAGGTGCACAGTAGATGCTCAATAAACACCTACACTTGGAAATATCATTGAGTACCTACTAGGTGCTCCTATATCCTAGATGCTGAAGATACAGTGGTGAACAGAGGAACAAAAATCCCCGCCCTCAGGGGTTTTCATGAATAAAAGAACAAATACTCTTGTGTCGCATGGGTATATATTCTCATTTTACCAATGTGAAACTGAGACACAAAGAGCCACTCAATTGCAAATGGCAGAATAAGGATTCTTTCCCGTCGCATTCTGCCCCAAAGACCTTTGCATTGTACCATGTGACCAAAAAACAGTGGTAGATTCCTAACTTCAAGAGAGTGCCCTCTCTCAGCACTTCCACCACCAGCTCTGGGCCTCCCTTTATGCCTCTCAGTGGCCTCAGAGACACAGGACATAAAATAGAATCCGCTCATGTGGCAGTCATTAAGTCAAATCAGTACTCACCCAAGAACAGCCATTGGGGTCAGGTACCCAGTCAAGAAGAGGCCATGGAGCCATCGCCGCAGAGGACATGAAAGTAAAAGACAGCAGTGAGACACAGAGCACAACCAAAAAACAAGCTATCTGGGGTCCCCTCTTCAGCCAGGGCCTGAGCCAGCAGGGACCCCTACCCCTCCTCTGCCTCTGGGACAAGCGCCCTCCTAGTCAGTTACAATCTGATATTCCACCCTGAGCTCATCAGGTCTCCCAATGCCCCTCCTCCAATAGAGGCAGCAGGATCCCTGTGGGACAAACCTTAACTGAGCAGCTATTGTGTGCCAGGGGTTGGAGATACAATCTGAAAAAGACAGACGTGATCCCTGACCGAACAGAGCCTACAGTGCAGTGAAGAGGCAATTGTGTAAATAATTACTGAATTACAACTGTGATGAGTGCTTCAAGGAGACTTAATAACTTGGGCAGGTCCAGACTCTACCATTTACAGCTCTACTGTTTATGACATTGGGACCATTTTTAAACTTCTCTATGCCTCATTTATCTCTCTGTAAACTGGGGACAGTATTAGTATCCACCCCACAGGGTTAGCATGGGGATTACATGAATTAATATATGTAAAACATGTGGGAAAATGCTTGGTACACAGGAAACTGTATTAGCTACTATTAATACAGGGGGCTCTAGGCATGAATTTCAAAGGGAGCTTGCATGGGTGAGGCCACCACCTAATTGCCAGAGTTGCTATAGGGATTAATGGAACAATGAGATGAAGTTGAACACAATGCCTGGTACTATTCAGTAGATGGTGGAGTTATTCCTAGGGCTGTTGGCACATCCCCATGGCCAAGCATCTCAACAAGGAGCAGTCAGAAGTGCCCCCCATCATCCCAAACACACACCCAGCTTTGGACCAAGAGATTCATCAGCAACAGCCACATTCTCTCCTGATCTTACAAGAGGGAATGGAGTCACCTTTAACCATCAGAGTAATCCAGGAAGTGGACAAAGGAGAAATTATCACTAGTCCCACTTTACAAATGAGGACAGTGAGGTAAAGGGACTCCTCTGGGTGTGTCCTGGGATGTCACACTTCATGTCTCCAAGCCTAGTTAAGTGCCCAAGCCAGAATTCCAGCTCCCATCTGCCTGGATTTTGTTCTCCAGGTTTTCCCTTGCTTTCTTCCTTTTGGCCTCTGGGTCTCTGCAGCACTAGCTGTGCAGCACCAGACAAGCCTTTGAACCTCTCCAGTCCCTTCATCTAAAATAGTTGTTGTCCAACAGCTAGCCTAGGAGCCGAGCTGTTCCTGACCCAGTCTCTTCCTCTACAGACTCAGTCGCTACGAGCCCAACCCTTTCTCTAACCCTTTACCTTATCACTCACCTCAGCCACTGACCCATGGATCAAGGAATGTCTGTGTTCACTTAAACCCATGCTTTCCAGGTGGGGAACTCGGCCACATACCCAAAGTTGCCTTGCAGTGCCCAGCTCTTGCACCAGGGCAATAGTTGGGGAGCTGGCCCTCTAGGAAAACCCTTGGAATTCCCTGACCAGCAATTTGCTCCCTCTATCCCTTTCCCCTTATGCTGGGCCCAGGGAACACCCAGCATGGGTGGCATGGCTGTTGCTCAGTTAACTGGGCCTGAACATCCCAGAGCTCAGAGATTGTTCCAGCAGGGATCAGGCAGTTCCACAAGAAAGGGCTGAACAATGTGGGTACCTGGCTCAGCGCCTGTAGCTTAGTGGTTAGGGCACTGGCCACATACACTGGGGCTGTCAGGTTTGAACCTAGCCTGAGCCAGCTACACAACAATGACAACTGCAACAAAAAAATAGCCAGTCATTGTGGCGGGCGCCTGTAGTCCCAGCTACTTGGGAGACTGAGCCAAGAGAATCACTTAAGTCCAAGAGTTTGAGGTTGCTGTGAGCTGTGACACCACGGCATCTACCAGGGGCAACATAGTGAGACTGTCTCAAAAAGAAAACAAAACAATGTGGGTATCTCAGTACCAATAAGGTGAAGACTCCCCCCTCTTAGTCAAGTCTGGGCTTTGAAGTTGGACCTAAGTTGAAATCCCAGCTCAGCTACTTCCTAGCTGTGTGATTTTGGTCAAGTCTATTCATCTCCCTAAACTCCTATGAAACTGGGATAATACTTCCCTCATGAGATTAGAAGGATTAAATGAGTTAGTACTGCATATTAAAGGCTTAGAACAGAATGCTGTGTACAGTAAGTGCTTAAGAGGGGCTCTAATTATGATTAGAGAATACAGGCCAAGAACAGAACTTGTGGCTCTATCACACTCAACCTTGATCTTGCAGGTGAGGATAAGGGGCAGACAAAGTCCCAAACCAGGTACTGAGGCTATAGTCATGGGTGCTGGAAGACCTGTAGAGATTCTGTAGGCAGCAGTTCTCAACCTGTGGGTTGCAACCCACAGGAACTGTATTAAAGGACTGCGACATTAGGAAGGTTGAGAACCACTGCTCTAGGGTCATCTCCCCTATCCAATTCACAGAAAGGAACATTGAGACCTAGGGAGAAAAGTGACTGGCCCACAGATTATAAATGGAGTAGAATCCTTCCCCCTTCAAAAAACATTAGAGTCTTAGGTCCTGGGAAAGTTACGAATGCCCTCCCCAGACCCATGGGGCAAAGCCCAAACAAATATTGGGCCACCATAACCTCTATGGTGAGCCCTTCCCATTTAGCTCTGTGACTAGAAACGTATATATACATGGCACATGGTAGGTACACAAGGCTTAGGGAATAACCCGGTGAAATTCATCTCTGGTTCTACATCTCTGCTCAGACTTCCTCTCCAGGGGTCTCTGCCTGCATCTCCCCTCTTCTGTCTGACCCCAGCCTCTGTGTCACCCAGCTGCTGAGGTTCAATCAGCTGAGCCTGGCTCTAGCCAGCAGAGTTATGGGCCTCTGTGGGGCCTGCATAGCGTCAGCATCTTCCCAGCCAGACTGGGATGTTCCTGCCCAGGACAGCCAGCCAGGCTCCTGGCCAGGGTCCACTCTGCAGACAGGGTACTGGCCTAGCCCTGCCAGGGTTCCACCCCTACTGGTCTTGGGAGTGGAGCAGCCTAAGAGCCCTGGGAGCTTCTTTTGGCTCCTGGGGCCTGCAAGAGGGAAGCCATCCTGGTCTAGGCCAGCCTGGTGGTACAAGAATGGTACAGTCAGGAGACAGCCATGTGTGGGGCATTTTTGCCTCAATGAGTATCACCTACACAGCCAGACATTCCACCCATGTGCCATGTTGCTGGGACCTGGCAGGCCCTGTCTGACTTTCCAGTATGCATAAGGGAAACCTCAGGGCTTCCTCCACTCCATTCCTTTCTTAAAACACCCCCCCCACTGGCCTGCTCTCAGACTAGTTCCCCTTGTCACAGCATACCTATTGCTTCACTTGATTCTGCAAATATAAACTCTGGATTATTGACTAAGAGGAACCAGGGGCTCAGAGAGGTGAAGTGACCATGCAAGGTCACACAGCAAGGAAGTGGCAGGGTCAGGATTCAAATCTCCTGCATGCAAAGCCTGTAGGGCACTGGCTGTCCCCTTCCCTGCTCCCTACAGTCTGGCTCCCTTTTTCCCCAAACCTACTTCCTTCTGCAAAGTCTCCCTTCCCCCACTCCTAGTCAGAATTAATAACTCCCACCTCACTCCTGCTATAACACCTTATTTACAGCTATTTCTGAGGTGTCTGTCTCTCTTGACACTCAGGAGGGCCTTCAAGGCAGGGAGTGACTCCAGCAAGTGCTCCTAGACCTGACAGTCTATCAGTTCTGTCTTCACCTCCCCCACTCCCACATACAAAAGTCTCTTTGGCCTCCTCCTGCTGTTCCCCTCTGCACCCCTGCCTCCTGCCAAGACCATCCTCCAGACCTGTAACTGGGATAAAGCTCGGGGGCTTACTGAAGCTCCTGCGGCTCTGTGCCAGTGCTCTGGCCCCTCCTCCTCCTCCCTTCAATAGCTGCAGACCTGACCCTGAGGTGACACCAGGCAGCTCCCACAGGGACTCCCAGTTGCCCTAAGCCCAGCCCCAACCAGTCTCTCTCTAAGCCTCTTCCTCCGGAGAAAAAGGCTCCAGGGGCAGAAAAGGGGTGGCTTTTTGCCCCAGTCCAGGAATTTGAGGAGTCACATTCAGCCACTCCTTCCCAGGAGAAGCTATGGGCCTTAGAATAGCCTTCTCAGCCCCACCAGGATAGTCCTTCCCTCCCAGCGACTGGAACAAGCTTGGGCTGGGGTGGTCTGCACAGGTCCCGCCTCCAAGAAGCTGGAGGGGAGGGGTCCGGTCCTAGCCCAAAGAGTAGGACCCTGGAACGTGTAGGTAAGGGTGAGACAACTATTGGGGAAAGACAGAGGATAGAGACAGGGAAAGACGGGGCCACACAGAGATAAGAGAGAGAGAACCCAGGGATGAGAGTGAGCAGGAACCCGACCCGGACACAGACCCGGGAGACCAGAAACAGAGGGAAGTCCCCTAGACCAAGCCTGGCAGGGAGTGTGTGGGGGCTGGGGCGGCGACCGGAGGGCCACCCTGGCGGGCAGAGCCGGCGATCCAGCTCGCGGGTCCCTAGGTCCGGAAACTCAAAGTCAGTTATATAAGGACCAGAGCTGGGCGCGGGGCTCCAGGCTCGGGTGCCCCTTCCACTGCCCGCCGCCCGCCCGCGCCGGCCCGCGCTGCAGCGCCCCGGCAGGAGCATGCCGGGCCGGGCAGGGCGGGGTTGGGGGGGGCGGCCTTGGGCTGCGCTGCTCTGCGGAGACTCGCCCACAGGGACAGAACCCAGGACCCCTGTCCCAGACAGCCAGGACTCAGACGTGTCTAGCTCTGGACCCGAGCTCCCGGACCTCCTCTCCTGAAGCCTGTGCCGGTCCCCGCACCCTAAACTTCCAGACACCCAGGATCCTCTGAACCCCAAGTTCGGACTCTGGAATCCGGGACCCTTAGACCTGGGTCTCCCCTCTATCAGACAGTCCCGGCGCTTAGGAGTGGCTTATTCAGTCCCTCACCCCGTCCCTCCCGGGAACCGGGGGTCGGCCCCCTAGGCGGCCGACCCCGGGCGGTTCAGGCTCACCTGGGCTGGACAGGGCGGGGACCTGGCTAGGCCGGGCCGGGCCGCGTTCTAGCTCTGCGTTGCTCTCGCCCTTTAAGAGGTTCCTGCCACTTTGCCCCGCCGGGGGCCTCCACCTGCACTGACAGGGCAACTCTAACGTGAGGCCCCGCCCCTGAACCGGGAGGCCCTCCAATTGGTGCAGGCAACTGCCAATCAGCGGGGCGCGGGGAGGACCGGGCGGAGAAGTGAGAGTGTCTCAACCGGGAAGGGGTGGGGGCTGCAGGTGCGGCTTGCGCTGGAAGCAAGTAGGGCAGGTAGTCTGGGTCCGCCCCGGTAGACCCAACAGGTCAGGGGAGGGAAGGTCGGAAGCTGCTGGATTGACTAGTGCGGTCTCTGACGTCATGTGGCAAAAGTATTCTGAAATTTGCCACGTGGTGCTGCCCTAAGGGTACGAGGTAGGAACGGGTTAGTCTTGAAGGATCTAGGGGAAAGGACCCTGGCGAGACTCACCTGGGTAACTTGTCCCAGCATTTCATCCTGTATGACCTTGAACAAGTCACTTCTCTTAATCAGAGTTTCCTCCACTATAAATCTTTCAATGTTTTCCTGAGAATTAGCAGGGTATGTTAAATGTCCAGCACAGGTCTGATATATAAGGCATTCAGTAAATGTGAGTTTTGGTTTTCTCATGCCCCTCTTGCCACTCTTCTCCGTGACTTCACCCCTCCGGATGGTCCATCCCATCGGCTCTGTAGGGGGCTCACATAGTCACTGGTCCAAGACCCCTCCCCTCTCTCTCATTTCAAACCTGTGCTAGCCCTCCTAGGGCCAGTGTTGGGAAGCCCACCACCTCCCAGGGGGCTTTTTTCATTTTAAACCATCCTGAGATTACAGAGACTCTTCCTCAGATTAAGGCCAAATCTAGGACTTCTGTCCACTAAGAAGCCTAATCCCGCCCTCTTCCATATGTAGGAATCACAGACTCATACATAGACTATTCCATTATGGAGAGGCATGGAGAAGTAATCCTTTCTTTGAACAAATAAGGAAAACTGAGGCTCACTAAGGATAAGTGACTTGCTATGACATCCTATGACTTTAGTGACCTCCCTCATAAATGGGCTAATGAGTCTGCCAGTGTTCCAATCCCCAATGTTGCCACTTACTGGCTGTGTTATGCTATGTGAGTTACTAAGTCTCTCCAAGCCAGTTTCCTCCTCTGCAAAATGGGGTTAATAAATATTTTTTCAAGGCTCGGGGACTGTGGCTCAACGGGCTAAGGTGCCAGCCACGTACACCTGAGCTGGTGGGTTCGAATCCAGCCCGGGCCCGCTAATCAACAATGATGACTGCAACCAAAAAATGGCCAGGCGTTGTGGCGGGTGCCTGTAGTCCCAGCTATTTGGGAGGTAGAGGCAGGAGACTCGCTTGAGCCCAGGAATCGGAGGTTGCTGTGAGCTGTGATGCCACAGCACTCTATCCAGGGTGACAGCTTGAGGCTCTGTCTCAAAAAAATAAATAAATAAATAATAAAAATAAATATTTTTCTCAAGAGATGCTGTAAAAATTGCATGAAGTAATCCATGTAATGTGCTAGTTTCAAGTTAATTATCCACTAAGTGTTAGCACTTATTATGATTATTGACGTTATTGTCCTATCAATACACAAATACATTAAAAGTCATAGATTCATTTCCTGCCCCCCAAATTCTCTGAGTCAGGTCCTGTTTTATGCTTCAAGATCCCAGCCTTCAAGGAGCTCATTGTTCAACAGAGGGTCAGACCAAGCCCCCTAGACCTGGAGAATGTTTTCTGATAGAGAAATATCCTGGAGAAGTTTTGGATCTTTGACAGAAAATCCAAACACACCAAACGCTTTCAGTCCCTAGCCATGTCAACCCCATGGGACACTTGGCCCCCATGCAGCTAGACTCCCAAGCATACTGACATACCTTTCACCTGCCTACATGCTTACCAGCCCACGGGGCAGTATTTCCCAGTGGTTATGGGTTGGGCCCCTGGAAGCTGTTGATTCTGGGCTCTGCACTTAACAGCTGTGTGCTTTTGGACAAACCACTTCCCCTCTGGGGTAAAATGGGATTAAGAATAGTACCAATTTTATAGTGATGATTAAATGAGAGTATGTAAAAATATATATGCAAATACTCAATGGACCTAGTTTTATTTTTTAATTGCTCTTACATATGTTCAACATGTCCAGGAGAGAGCAGGCTGTGAACTCCTTGATTTGGCCTCTGCAAGCAGTGGCTCCTCCCCCCAACCGGCACCCTCATTCCTGACTCAATCAAAGGGCAGAGAGGAGGAAAACACCCCAGCAGTCCTGTGGATTGGTCTGTTCTAAAGAGCTGCTATAGGCCCTGCCTCCTCCCTGTTGGGGCAGGCACGTGGCTCCAGTTATGTTGGGCTGAGCTGCCTGTGGGTGACTCAGCAGCACCAGCGCCTGCCCCAACCTGATAAGTGTGTATGTGTGTGTGTGTTGGGGGTGGACAGGGAGGGTTCTGTGTTTCTGAGTTTGTACATGGGGAGTACCTCTGGGAAATGTTTGTGATCTTGTGTATCTCCTGTCTTTGTGTATTTGTATATGTGTGTGTGGGGGGGTGTCCTTTTATGAATTTATATAGAGGGTGTGACTTTGTGTCTGTCTGTGTGTGCTATAAACTCCCGGCCCTGGGAGCTAGAAAGCTCTGCCCTGCCCTTAGGGCCTCTCCACGCAGGCACCTGTGTATGTGTGTATCTGTGGGTGGGTGAAGGTGTCCTCAACCACTGCATGGGGGAGGCTATCACTGCCTGGACATCAAGCATCCTGTCCCACTTGCCACACCTCCTTTACCAGATCACAGTGAGCAACCTCCTGTGAGCAGCTCACATTTAGTGATCCTGTCATTTTACATTCATTGTCTCATTTTATCTCATTGAATCATCACTGCCAGAAATGTTCTGGAGGGGTCAGAGACTCAGAAAACTAAAGGGACAGCCAAACATCACACAGCTAAGAGCATGTGAGGGGGACAGGCAGGGGACAGCTTTCCTCCCTAGGCTGAGCACCCAGTTCCCTGGGGCCTGTGGGGGACTGATAAGCTCCTGTTTGCATCTCCTTTTCCTCCTCTGAGAAGGCCCTGGCCCTCTGGCTGACTCCTTATCCTGCCAGAGCCTGGGCACTGCCACCAGTTTCAAACGGGCTTGAGCTGGGTGATAAAGAGGCCAGGAACAGAGCTGGGTGGAGGTGGAGGGTACATATATAGAAGCATCTGTGCCTTCAACAGAACTTTATTGAGCACATTAGTAAAAGTTGACCAATACTCTACTCAGTCCAAGGGTGATGAGAGTCACAAGACCATGCCACAAAATATGGTAGAGAGGGAGGTGGGCAAACTCAGGCCTGAGGCAGAGGGTGTAGCAGTTGCCAATTAGAATCCCAACTCCACCATAGAGAGAGTATATGCCCTTCTAGCCTGTCTCCCTTCACAAGGCCTGCCTTTCCCAGCCTCAAGACACTAGAAGGGGAAACCATTTGTAACCTGCTCTCCATACATAACAGACATTCTTGCTGTGATTCATGGCCTCCCACGAGGAAGGCCCTAACATACACAACTGTGTACCCAAGGCTCATGTAGAGAAAAGTGATTCCATCTGAGGGATGGAATAGAGGAATCCCTCAGAAGGAATCTCTTTCTGCGTGACCTCCCAGCTAGACTTTAAGGATGGTTGGGCTCTGTGGCTAACACCTATAATATTAGTACTTTGGAATGCTGAGGGGGATGTAGGAGGATCTCTTGAGGCCAGGAGTTCAAGACCAGCCTGGGCATCATAGTGAGATTCCCATCTCAAAAAAAAAAAGGCAGCCAGATGTGTACACCTGTAGTCCCAGCCACTCCGAAGGCTGAGGCAGGAGAATTGCTTGAGCCCAGGAGTTTGAGGTTGTAGTGAGCTATAATCTAGTCCCAATACTCTAGCCCACTCTAGCCCTGGGCAACAGGAAAAAAAAAAGGATGAATTCACTACATGGAAAGTGGAGAGGGCCTTCCAGGTAGAAGGACAGCCTGCAGAAAGGCTTGGATTTAGGATAGTGAGGGGTTACTTTGGGAACAGAATATAGTCTGGTATATTTGAAGCACAGAGTGAATCATGAGACCAAATTATGGAAAGCCTCAAATACTGGGTTAAGAAATGGAGGGACATGGCAGCACCCGTAGCTCAGTGGGTAGGGCGCCAGCCACCTATAGCAAGGCTGGTGGGTTCGAACCTGGCCTGGGCCTGCTAAACAACCATGACAACTGCAACCAAAACATAGCCAAGGCATTGTGGCAGGTGCCTGTAGACCCAGCTACTTGAGAGGCTGAGTCAAGAGAATCGTTTAAACCCAAGAGTTTGAAGTTACTGTGAGCTGTGACACCATGGCACCCTACTGAGGGAGGCATAGTGAGACTCTTACTCAAAAAAAAAAAAAAGAAAGAAAAAGAAGGTGATTCCTGTGGCTCATCCAGTAGGGCGCCAGCCCCATTTACCGAAGGTGGCGGGTTCAAATCCAGCCTCAACTGAACTGCAATATAGAAAAATAGCCAAGCATTGTGGTGGGCGCCTGTGGTCCCAGCTACTCAGGAGGCTGAAGCAAGAGAATCGCCTAAGCTCAGGAGTTGGAGGTTGCTGTGAGCTGTGTGACTCTACTGAGGGCAATAAAGTAAGACTCTGTCTCTATAAGAAAGAAAAAGATAAGGAGGGACAAACGTTGGGGATGGTCAGTGAGTCTTTGAGGTACAGGTGGCAATCCTCTATCTGGGGTATAGCAGTCATTGGAGGAAGAGGTGAGGGGAGAAGCAGCATTGGTGGGATTGGGGTCCTTAGCTCACCAGAAGGATGCCATTAAAGTTTGGGCTGATCCTCGGATAGTGTCAAGATGGGCAGAGTCCTCCCAAGGCAGGGAATGAGGGTTGATAGGGATGGAGAAAAGGCCAAGTCAGACTCTCCAGTGAGGGAAGAACCTGTGCATGGGCACACAGGGTGCCTTCAATGAGCATTTAAAGGGTCTATGAAGCTCCATTGCCCAGGAGTTCCTCTGGGTTCACTACAGTGTGGGACGGGGACCAATCCTGCCAGGGGAGGAGCCATCTCCAGAAGGCCCTGTTGAAACAGCAATTGGTTGTCAGTGATTGTTAACTGATTATATCTGCCAGGTGTTTCACTAACCTGTTCCTGTGAGCTGTGCCTATTTTACAGATGAGTAAAATTCGGCAGAGAGTGGTGTAGTGATCTGCTTACTGTCACACAGCCAGTACATTACTATACAAGGCCAGGAGTCGCTATTGGCAGGGAAGGGCAGGAAAGAGCTGAGAGGGGTGTGTGAGGACAGCTGAGATTCTGGCTTCCTTTGGATTCTACAAGCAGGGCGCAGTGGGCACCAAGGTGAGGGAACAATGGTGTCTGTCGCCCCCTTGAGGTCATGAAGCTGCTGGGGCACAGGCGCAGAGCTGAGCCTTCCATGCTGCCAGAGGGTTAAGAGTCTGGGCAAGTGAGGGATTAGTGTGAGCCCACAGGTGCCAGATTCAAGGCAGGGGTTGTGGTGAGAGGAAGGGTTTCTGAGTGGTACTGTCTCAATGGCAGCCTCTCAGCTTGTACAACTTGCAGTGAGGTCCCAGTAAGTCCCATGTGTTTGCACCTTATTTCTTTTCTCCTGGCCTTTGAGGAGATGAAAGAGATCATCCTTTATTCTTTGAAAGTTGCTTACAGCCTTTATTCTCTCTTTGCAGTTGAGGAAACTGAGGACCCAAAGGGCAGAGCCAAGATTTAGGAGCCTGAAGCTTATTTGGGTGCCTCCTTAAGAAAAAGAATACAGGCTCGGCGCCTATGGCTCAACGGGCTAAGGTGCCAGCCACGTACACCTGAGCTGGTGGGTTCGAATCCAGCCCAGGCCCGCCAAACAACAATGACAGCTGCAACCAAAAAATGGCCAGGCTTTGTGGTGGGCGCCTGTAGTCCCAGCTACTTGGGAGGCAGAGGCAGGAGACTCGCTTGAGCACAGGAATTGGAGGTTGCTGTGAGCTGTGATGCCACAGCACTCTATCCAGGGTGACAGCTTGAGGCTATGTCTCAAAAAAAAAAAATACAGA
>CAUYON010091326.1:0-11206 GCA_963573935.1 Arctocebus calabarensis
TAGTGATCAAGGAAATGCCATGAAGGATATCTGTAACAGTATGATCAAAATATTTCTGAATGTATATGAATCGTGCCCTGTGATTGCACCAATGTACATAATTATGATTCAATAAAATTATTAAAAATAATAATAATAAAATAATATAAAAAAAAATAAACTATAAAATGTGGTATACGTACACCATGGAATACTACTCAGCCATAAAATATGGCAAACTAGTATCTTTTGTAACCACCTTGATGGAACTAGAGACCATTCCTCTAAGTGAAGTATCACAAGAAGAGAAAAACAAACACCACATGTACTCAATACTGCATGGAACAAATCGATTAACACTTATGTGCACATATGGAAGAAATTGAGTAGTGGGGATGGAGGATAAGGGGTAGGCTAAACTCACCCTAATGGGTGCAATACATATATTCTGGTGAAGGACACACTTGTGACAGCAACTTCGAATGTGCAATGCAAATTATGTAACCAAAGTATGTGCACCCCTGTAATACTCTGAAATAAAAAATAAATTTTAAAAAAGGACAAACCCTATTGGTAGACTTTTGTAAATACAAGAAAATGGAAGGTTTGAGTAACAAAAAAGAAACAATTCATTTACTGTTCATATGTTGGTATTAAGATATTTCATGTCAAATTTTGTGCCAAGAATAAAAGAAGAAAAGCTAATGAATATAAATGAATATAAATTAAATTTTACAATAGCACTGAAATAAATGGATTTTTGCAAATAAAATGGAAAAGACCCACATTTCTTTTCACTGCAATTTCAAGATAAAAAGCCAAATTATCTTTTTCAAAAAAAGAAACGGATATTCATAAACACATGCTAAATATTTATACACAGACTATCAATGATAAATACTTTGCATCTGTTCCCATCGCCAAACAACTTGTCTTTGCCTATTTCTATTATCAGAACTTGAAAGCTAATTGGAAAGTAGAGGAAAGACGACCTGGGTCAATTTGCATAATCTACTTGCTTAATATTGTAAATAGACTCTAGGAGGTCTTTGTGTGTTAGAATGAAAGCTAGGTACTTCCTTTCAGATTCTTACAGCCAAGAAAATCAGGACTTGAGTACTAGCCAAACAAAGAATTACAAATTAGGCTACAGGTAAATCCCTAGATGAATTCATGTTGCACCAATTAAATCAGATAGCAATAGTACCTGAAGAAAAATCACTGAGGCATATAATAGACTTTACTTAAATTTAAAGTATGAAGGTAAGAAATTCTCCTTGCTTTTTGCTAGAGAATATGGAAGAAAGTTGAAGATCGAGGCAGAAAAGTGGAAGGAAGGTAAAGAGAGGTGGAGAGGAGATAAGCTGGACAAAGCGGAGAGGAAAACGGCTCCTACCAGCTTTCCACATGGACCCAGCTACCAGCTGGCCGTGACCGGTGTTTGCTAAAGTTCTAACTTCTGTAAAAGAAGGTGAGGAAAAAAGGCAATGAAAAACCAAGTGAGTATAATACACAAAGGGATTATTTTCAGGATCACTAGAGATAGAAACACAAAAATACACCTTAATGTGGAGCTTAATCCCTCCAATTTTAAAAATATCTGAAACAGTGAATAAAAATGAATGTGAGGAGGTAGCTCCAAACAAGAAGAGGGCCTCAGAGGACACTGGGCGAGAACAGAGCTTAAGGAAGGAAAAAAGAGAGCAAGGTGGAGAAGTCTGGGGGGTCAGAGGGAAAGAAGGGCCAGGAGGAGGCCAGTAGGCCGACTGGCCGTCAGGGCTATCTCTCTGGCAAGGCTCCCTTCTTTCTTTGCCAGGCTCTCGCTAAGTGGGAATAAACTAGAAATCCACATGGAAAATTTAAATACCTCAGGAGGAATGGGTGAGTTCTGTAGCCTTGCTATAATATTACCAATTTCAGGATAAGTTTTAATATCGGGAAGAATCATCTTGGATCCTAAATCAAAGTATTTACTTAATGAAATACAGAAAAATCTTATCTACAGCATCTTCACTTACAAGGCAATCCCATAAGTGGCTCCCAAGGACATCACCATAATTAAGTTCTAGGGTATGTATGAATTGAAAGTCCTATTAAATAAGATCCCTCTCATAAAACAAGTATCTCTGTAGATAAATTCCAAAAGCATTACTGGATAGTTCTTGTATGTGAGAATATGTAAGGGTTTGAAGTAACTAATGAGGGAATTTTCATACATTTGGTTGAAGAACCCCACAAAAACAAGTATAACGTGATGAGAAACTAGAAAATGGGAGAAGTGGAAACAGTAAGTAGTCATTTACAGGTGCTTCTGTTCATAGCACAGACCAGAAACTTTGGAGAAATAGCGTAACGTGGTAGGGGTAAGGTAAATCTTTGGCTGGAATTAAATTTTAGCTGGGTCTTGAATTGCTGAGCTGTTGGAAAACAGACTGACAGATATTTCCTTAGAAAGCAATTTCATGAGCAAAGGTGCAAAGGGAGGAATATAAAAGAGACTCGTAGTAGCAAAAGGGATGGTGATCAAGAGGTAATTACCTAGAGAAACAGAACAAAGACAGTGAGGAAATAAAGGAACATCCTTAAAAATAAACTTTCAGGACCCAAGAAAGTGATATTAAAAAAACCAAAAAAACATTTTTAACTTTTTTTCCTGTGACTTTTTGCAGGTTAAACAGACACCCAGGATTTCTGGAGACAGATGCCTACTAAAAAGTGGAGGGACAACATTCGGGAGATGCTTTAGGCTTCTATGCTGTTGGTTTCACACTGGAGAAAGGGCAGCCAGTGTAACGAGGTATTTTGAAATAAGGGTGTGTGTACATTGTCAGGAAGTTACCTCTGCAAGAACAACAAGTTAGCACTTGCACCACAGTAAATATCCAATGGAATCTGTTTACTCACTACTTTAGATTAGACCCTTACTTCATATGCAACAAAACAATTTGGAGACTAGGGATGTTGGTAATATATTGTTTCATATTATTGAAGGAACATTCTAGGGCTACTGTGATCCTTCAACTACTGACTGATTTTGTTGAGTCATGTTTCTAAAATCCAAAACCTCAAAAGAATTTGGTAAGAAAATTACCTTGAAGCCAGATAAGAGGAAGATATTATTCTCCTTAAGTTAAATTACAGAATGTATTAGAAACAGATGAACTTAATGTCTCATTCAACTTTTTCTTCCTACCATATTAGCAAAATAATAATAATTGTGTATTTAACATTCACAGTGTGAAAGGGGCTGATCACATTCTTTAAGAAACAGCAAATGACACCGATACAGATGCCGCAATCTTTGGAAATGCTTTGTAAATATTTGAGGTCATAATTTGGTTCGAAGTGTTTAGGAAAAAAGAACAAGATATTTAAATGAGACAAATGGCTTAGAGGCTAATGGAAACAGATGGATAGCAATTAGTGGGAACGCTGAGCATGAAGCACCACTGCAAATGGTTCCCGGCTGGAGAAAAGCAGATGATCTGAGCCTGGCAAAGGCAGGACAGAGGAAAAAACAAGAAGAAATCACTTCCTCCAGCTCTTATTCAACCTTTACTGCTAAGTAAAAACAAAAATTAAAGAATTTTAAGGTGGAAACATAACCACATAGGAAATGCCATCAGATGAATGTCTTCGTTAATTCCCATTAACTGGGTAATTTATTCTTCACCTGCTGCTTCCCACCTCCCTCTCTTTCCCACTTTTCTTCAAGCTATTTGCTTCTTCACCAAAAGTCAGAATTGGCTTTATAGCTTTGCCATTTTCTTCATTTTCTCAGAAAGGGCCACAAACTTGCAATCTTGGTTTAATAAGGTAAAGGGAAGAAAAAGGACAGATGGTTAAAAGGATGGGGATGAAGCGGAGCAGTTTACCAAAATTTAACTTTTTTCTGTTCAGGAAATCTCGAAAAGCTGAATGAAACAGGAGAGAATAGAACTTAATGTGGCTTGTAGATTTATCAAGTAACACTTTTTGAGAACTGGTTAGGAATCCCCCTCTTGAAAGATCACTTTCCACTGGTATAAGGAGGACAAACTAGAAAAGATGCAAGCTGTTCCAACAGTAATATTATCTGGCTTATATTTAATCATACTGCACAGCAATATTTAAAATATACAATATTTATAATTTGAATTGAACGTTTCCTCTCTGAGGCTACCATTTAAAAAGTTTGAAGCATTAGTATTTTCACAGGAAATATTGGGCATACTTGTAACTACACACCTTCAAAATCTTCAAACATGTATCTTGACTACTAAAAACCCACCTGAAATCATGTTGTGTCAAATAAAGTGAATAACACAAGAAAAAATACCCAGGAAGAATGAAAATATCTGAGAGGAAAACAAACCTTTCTAATTACTGACTAGTGTTTAGAGGGAAGAATATATATGCTCTTAAGGATAGCAACTTACTTTAATTACAGACATCCCTTGCTTTTTTTGGCAATGGAAGAACCACTGGGTCTCAAAACATGTATCAATCAGTACATAATATCAATAAATATATCCTGAAATGGAAAAAGTAAATATGAATATATTCTGAAGTTGAATTTGAAATATTATTTAAAATGAGCAGTTCATTTAATAGAGGAAGAAATAGATAATTAAAGATTACCTAGACATGATAATCAGCACCTAATATCTTCACAGAATTTGGTCAGTTTTTATCTGAGACGGTGAGAGGTATTCAAAGGAATATACAAAAATAAGCAACCATAATTCTTGAACATAAATTTTCAATCTCAACTTCAAAATGTTCAGAAGAAGATACAGTGGAGGTTAAGAATTCGACCTGAGAGTCAGAGCCTAGATTTTAGAAAGACTATTGCTCTGACCTTGAGCGAATCTCTTTACCACTCTACAGCTTACACGTACGTATAAATTGAGAGCTTCAGACTAAATCACAAGTTCTAATATTCATACTTTACAAATCTACAAAATCTCATAATATCAAGGAATGTATTTCAATCCAAGCCTAGTGTTTAAAATTCAACTACTTGCCAGGATTCAAAATTTGCACATTATACTCTCATTTTTAAAAGAATATCTACATATGAAAAAAATTCTATAAGTGCATGCACCAAAATCTCCACACTCATTTTATTTAACACACATAAATTGTTGCTGCCCTGTGCCAGGTACCATGCTCATCACCGCAACAAGGCCCTGATCTTGGCTTCATGGAGCTTATGGACCAGGGCTTATGTATCCAGGAGGCAAAATTTAAGAGTGACTTTCCCTCTTCTTTCTGTAATACCATTTTCTGGAGTTGCTACATGTAACACTTTCAAAACAGAAGAAAGTTACTATTTTTAAAAACTCAACTTTTTTTAAGAATCACATAGTCATGCACAGAGGCATAGTAAATTTGAATGACTCCAGAATTTTTTAACAAAAGCAAGACCAATGTTCAAATCTATCCTCACAAGTAGTGGGCTGTATAAAAGTTATTGCTGTTTTATTATTATGCTATACTCTTGTGTCCAGGTGACCAGAGAACACGAGGTAGGAACTTCTGGTCACTTACAGTTTGGGCGCCCATCTAGTAACCTAAAAGATCCTTGTAAGCACGTGCTTGTGAAACACCAAAAAAGTACTTTATTTTAAAAATAAAATCGTGTGGACAAGTCTCAGTAGCCCATGCCCTACAAAAACTCTACAGTACTAACTCCCCATAATGGTAGATTTGATCCTGAACTAGCTTAACCTCTCTGATGAGGCCTATCATACTATTAAAATCTTTTCTGTTTGGAAAAAAGAAAATAAGAAGTTAATTGATGACTTCATACTGAGCCTGACAGTCAAAGCACTCTATAATATCTTATTTGACAATGTGAACGTTACTTTCTTGGCATTATTATTACTAATATTGCTTAATATTTCGATGCAGCAATCATCTGCTTTCTTTTCTGAATGTATTTATCTTCGTTCATTCTTTACGTGGTTTTTGTTTCTAGTCCTTATCTTAAACTTTGTTATTGTTATTAAATTTTAAGCCTTTTAAACTCTATGAAGGCAAAAAGTGGAAACCTAATTAACACATGTATATGTAAAAATAAAATAAATAAATAAATAAAATTAAAATCCTTTCTGAAAGCCCCGCAATATTGCCCTCTTCTTGGTTGTTCTTGTCATTGTTTATCAGCCCCTGTTCATTCTTGTATGATGCATTTCTCTGCCTTAGAGCTCTCCTTGCCCAAGGACCTATTTTTATATAAATTGGAAATTTCTTCTCACATTGAGATGGTTAGGCTTTCAGTCAAGTATTATTCCCCTTCTCGTCACATTTTTGTTCTTCTCTTTTCTGATAAATTTTCTTTTCATAAGTCTTGACACTTCTACATTATCCATCATAAACCTATATTCCACACGACTTTCACCTGATTAGCATTTTAGAGATTATTGTTATTATTGTTGTTACAGTTACTTTTCCCAATTTGATAATTTATAGCTTCCTAAAAATTTTCATTATTACTCATATCATTATTATTGCTGTGACCCTTAGTAATCTAATACTAATTGATATGTAATAGCAGACATATTTATATACAACATAGTAGTTATAAGCAAAGGGTTATATATTCATATGTGTGATACTAAGGAGGACCTAGATATTTATATCAGGAAAAATGTTTTTATAATCTAGACCAGAGGTTCTCAACCTGTGGGTTGTGACCCCTTTTTAACAATGAAAATACATTGCAGCATTAGGAAGGTTGAGAACCACTGATCTAGGGTATAGCGTATTATTTCCATAGGCAGCCTAATATGCTATCTAATAACTTTGGAAAATTTGGGATAATACACTAGAGATAGTTCTAGTTTATTAGTCTGTGGAACTGGATTTTAACCCCTCTTCCCTCAATGTCTTATAGCTCTACAATAGTGTTTTATTATTTTGTGCCTAATTTTGTGCCTTGATTATGCTATAGTTTAAGCCGGTGTCATAACATTTTCTAACTGATAGAAATAGTCTCTATTTGTACCTATAGACTTTATTAGGCTAAAATAATCCATCATATGTCTTACCACTAACTTTTTAACAGATCGTAACAAAAATTTCTCAAGTCTTATAAACACAAGGCTATTTTACAGATATGAAGCCAGACTAAATGTCATCTCTGTCTGCAGGGAAATTTTAATCTAACTAGGGAAATGACACAAATTATAATAACTGGAACTTGGTCACTAGCTAAACTTAAGTCCCTGATTGTACTATATAAACTACGAAGAAATTTGACTACGAAGACGACCTGGCTACAACAGTGCAAACCCCATTAATCGCAGGTATGGATTCGGTGTGGCAAGCAAACCTGCTTTCCTGCACCATTTAGCCCCATAAACAACATGAGCCTTGAAATGTCCTAAGCACTTTCCTCTCAGAAACGTGGTTGATAGTGCCAGCTTGGGCAGCACGTATACTAAAATTGGAACAATGCAGAGATTAGCATGGCCCCTGCACAAGGATGACACACAAATTGGTGAAGTGTTCCATATTTTTTGATCTAATACAGGTGAGGGGCAGGGGAAGGAGGAAATGAGTAGAGGGGAGGTGGAAGGAAGGAGGATGGGGAGAAGGGGAATCATGGTATGTGGGACACCTCATGGGGGGGACACAATTATAAGAAGGACATTACCCAACAAATGCAATCAGTGTGACCTAATTCTTTGTACCCTCAATGAATCCCAAATAATAAAAAAAAAAAACATGGTTGATAAACATTATTATGTATATTTTACAAATAAGGTAGGATTCAGAGAATTTAAGTACTTTGTGCCCAAGTACACAACTAGAATGTTGTGTCCTCTTGAGTCCAAGTCTCCAAACTTTTTGATAAAACACTACCATCTGCCCCTTTTGTATCCCTAATAATAGAATTATTGTTCCTTTAGAAAATCCTCCAACCAACCTCTTAAATCTAGCTATAGGAATAATAGAATCAGATCAGTGCAAAGTATATGGCAAGTATTGCCTTTTCTACATTCATAATTACAGCATTTCTCAGAAAAATAAGAATTGAAAAGAATCAAGATCAATTAATAGTGACTGCCTACAACATTGTGTTGTGAAGGATTCTGAGGATTTGGATGAGATCAGTGGGAGAAAGTGCCATAATTAATTATTAATGTTGACCATGGGCATAGAAAGGGAAGTAGTTGCATATAATTCGCTTATTTTTTTCATCCTTAATTTGCAGAGTATCTCAGCTTACTCATTTTGCCTACAAAATAATTTTGCTAATTTATGATGACTTTATTTTTTAATACAATCCATGCTATAATCTGCCACAACCCCTTTTTTGCCCTTGTGACACAAAATACTAGTTTTTTGTTTTTGCTTATAATGACTATCTACTGCAAATAGTTCTTTTCATAACCATTACAAGGAAAGATCTTTAACCCATTTAATTTATTAACTTTATGGGAAGACTGTAGTTTATAACTTTGAGTAGTTAGATATCATATAGACATAAAGAATCAAAGTTAGTATATAGAAATAAAGAGTAATTTATAGTCACAAAGAATTGAGTATGGTTACCATAGTAACCTTAACTATGAATGTTAAGGCTTTTTAAGGTAGAAAACTCAACTATAATAGTGCAGAAACATGGTTTTTTCATGCTTAATAAGCCAGAAACAGTATATATCATAATTGTGTGCAATAAATTACTTCTGTGGAGTAAAGAAACCTCTAAGATGGTAAATCAGCAATTTTAAGGGTTGACTAGCTTCTTCAAAATATCCTGCAGGCAGAAAAATAATATATTTCCACTACAAACTGTCTATTGATATCTATGTAATAAGAGAAGCAAAAATAAACATTTGGACATATAATAGTCTTGAAAATAAAGACAAATACCTGATAAAATCAGAGACCCTGAGAATGGTTAGGACCTTCGAGACCAGCCCAAAGCAGAAATGTGTTGTATAGATTCTTTAATAGCTTGCAGACAGCCTTGGCTTAAACCTCTAACAATAGAGAACTTATTTTCTCATGAAGGAGTCCTTCTGGTTGATGTACAGATTGAGGTGTTATTATAAAGTTGTTTTTTGAGCCAACAATGTACCTTCTTTTTGCTTTTACCTGCAAATTCCTGCTCTGCTCTCTGGAATGACACAGAGTGAAAATAATCCCTATAACAACACTTGACAGTGCTTTAGATATTTGAAGACAGCTATTAAGGTTTCCCACCAGTTTGATTCCTAAGGTTATCCTGTTTTAGTTTCCTCAACATTTCCTATGTAGATCATAGTTTCCTGACATTCAGCATCTACTGGTCATGTTATAGATTGTACACACTGTTCTTCAATTAAGGGGGACAGCAGTGCTAAATTGAGCAAAGTAACAGGATTGGGACAATGTGATCTGACTATCTCAATCTGAAGGGATCTATAATTTCTATAATATTCCTATTAACCATGTGGTCAGTTGAACACTCCAGACTGTTTCACGTGAACTGTTGTCTGATGGCATTTTTCTCCCCTTTTTGTACTTACATATTTGTGTTTCCAAGTCTAGGCTACAGACTTTTATTCCTGCTAAATTTCATCTTGTTCTTTTGGTCTGGTACTTTTGCCTAGAAATACAATTGTTGGGACTGGAAAATAAAGTTTTAAATATCAGTTCAAGCTTTTAAAATCTAATACTTAAGTTTTCTATTTCCATTGATGAAAGCTTTGGTCAGGATGGATTTGGGAAGGGAACCCTCCAGTCTTCCATGTTTGCCTTCATTCCATATTGAAACAGAGATATGAGTGACACCTTATCTTGCATGTTATTTCTAGGTAATCTTTATAAAAATTTTAAAACTATGACTTTATGTAAACTCACAACCACCCATACGATCAACTTGAAGTAATTATTATATCTTTGTTTTACAGACAGGTTTATTTGTAAGGTCACACAGCTAGCAAATGGCACAATTAAGACTAGACCATACCTTACATCAATCTCAAACTCCTAAGTTCAAGCAATCCTCCAGCCTCAGGCTCTCAAGTAGCTCGGACTGTAAATGTGCATCACCAGGCCCAGTTATTTTTTTCTTTTTTTAGTAGACATGGGGTCTTGCTTTTGGTCAGGATGGTTTAGAACTCCTGAGCTCAAGGGATCCTCCTGCCTCAGTCTCCCAGAGTGCTAGGATTATAGGCTCGAGACACCACACCTGGCCTTTGGCTAGCTTTGTTAATCATGGACACCATGCATGTCAGTTGGAATGATATTGAGGAACTTCCTTTCCTTCTGATGTCATCTGGATGTCAGTGGCAGCTTGTGTTGGTGGGATGGAGCCTATTTTTCCCCTCCAAAGTAAGCATGTTTTTATGGGGGATGCAGTAGTACAGAAGGGAAAGACTTGGGTATGGATCACTCTGTTGTTTCTGGATCTTTGTGCGGAGTGACCTTGTGTAGCTCCTCTGGGACTGCCCACCCAGGGAGTTCTGGCTGTGGGAGCAGCTCCAGAGTGTTGCATACCCAGATCAAGCAGCAGGGTGTGGGATGGGGCACCCGGTGGCCTTTGCAAAGGGAGCCGGTGCCTCCAGCAGTCTCTGGCTGGGAGGAGGGCTCCGAGGGAGGGCGGCGGGCCTGGGGCATGGATCGGAGCCAGGCAGGGTCCCCCTCAGCACCCCATGGAACATACTCCAAAATCAATCACATCTTAGGTCACAAGTCTAACCTCAGCAAATTTAAAAGAATAGAAATTATTCCTTGCATCTTCTCTGACCATCATGGAATAAAAGTTTAACTCAATAACAACAGGAATCTGCATACTCATACAAAAACATGAAAACTAAATAACCTTATGCTGAAGGATAGCTGGGTTATAGATGAGATTAAGAAGGAAATTACCAAATTTTTTAAACAAAATGACAATGAAGACACTAATTATCAGAAACTCTGGGATACTGCAAAGGCAGTCCTAAAAGGGAAATTTATAGCACTGCAAGCCTTTCCCAAGAAGATGGAAAGGGAGGAGGTTAACAACTTAATGGGACAACTTAAGCAACTGGAGAATGAAGAACATTCCAACCCCAAATCCAGCAGAAGAAAAGAAATAAACAAAATTAGAGCAGAATTAAATGAAATTGAAAACAAAAGGATTATACAACAGATCAATAAATCAAAAAGTTGGTTCTTTGAAAAGGTCAATAAAATAGATAAACCTTTGGCTAACCTAATCAGGGAAAAAAGAGTAAAATCTCTAATTTCATCAATCAGAAATGAT
>CAUYON010091329.1:0-10868 GCA_963573935.1 Arctocebus calabarensis
TCATAATTGCTAAGTCAAGGAAGAAGCCCAAGTGCCCATTGACCCACAAGAGGGAATTTCTAATGGCAATCCCACTGACAACATATAAAATGATGGCATAAAATAAGGAAAGCAAGAGATAAACTATAAAAAGCAGATGCAAGAATCTAATGTCTTGTAATGAAGATTCAAAATCTCTAAACAATTATTAAACCATCATTTAATAAATCATATTTATAATGATAGCCCAGTCTCATAAAAGATAGCTTAATCACTTTCTGTACTATCTATCGAAAAAGGCAGGAAAGTGCATACTGTTGTTTAGAAATTTTTCCATCTAAAATAGTTAAGACTTAGGTAAAACAAAGTTGTATTTCTTGAAGGAATATGTACTTTAGCTTTCCATAATGACTCATTTCCCAAGATATCTTAAACATGAGAGTAAAGTGGTAACTGGAGAACCTTTAAATGAGCTCACACCAAATTATGCAGAGCAACTTGAGAGTACACACTTACAGATGAATTATGCATTGTCATGACCAAGAAAATTAAAATGGCAAGAGAAAATGTCTGGAAATACATTATTACTAAAATATTTTGTGTGCTTCAAAATTTGTTTAATCTTTAATTTATTCAACAATGTAGTTCTTCATATTTTCATTTTTTTAAATTCTTTTTAAGTCATAACTGTGTACATTAATGTATTTATGGAGTATAATGGGCTGATTTGATATACTATGGGGAATGCTTACATCTAACTGATTAATATAACCATCTCCTTGCTTACTTCTTTCTTTTTTTTCTTTGTTTTGCAGTTTTTGGCCAGGGCTGGGTTTGAACCTGCCTCCTCCATTATATGGGGCTGGCACTCTACTCTTTTCAGCCACAGGCGCCGCCTGCCTACTTATTTCTTTTAGCAAAAACATTCATACTCTTTGGCAAAAGACAAAATGTGTTCTGCTTGTGTGTGTTTAAATTTTCAACCAGTAATAGCCCAAAAGTATTGCCTTTAAGCAAAAATTAAATAAATATAGGCTTACTCTGACTTTAAATAAAGTTCTTTAGAGTTTAGTATTATCTAAAATTTAAACATACAATTCTAGTCTTACAATTCTGACCAAGATGTAATAAGCTTACTAATATCTTCTTTCCTAATTACTGCACCTAAATTCTTTGGAAAGAATTTTTAAAAAACTACCCGAGGACTCAGAAAAGTAAACAAAAGCAGGTAGATTAGGGAGGGGAGTCAGAATTAGGAAAAGCAACCATATGTATGTGAGTTTCCCTATTTTTTTCCTCCTTTCTTTTAATGCTTTGACCCAAGGGTGGATCCTATCCACAGAACTATGGAGTAGTACATTACTGCTTAATTTGCAATAGAAGCTTGCAATCCTAACAATGTTGGGGAAAATGACAAATCATTCTTAGTCTCTGTCTCTTTCTCTTCCACATTTACCTTAATGGTAGTTCGAGTTGCTAAGCTGTGGTGCAGTAGAACTAGAGAAACTAAAATACCCTCTAATAGAAACCCTGCATTTCTTATTAGAGCATTAGTAAAAGTGGTATGCAGGCTGAACAATGTGTAGGGAATCTTGGAGAGGAAAGAGCTGGAAAAGAGAGTCTTGCTAATAGTTGTATAAACTTGTAAAAAGCCCAGGCTTGCCATTGAGCTGCTCATGAGTGGGACAGACCCATAGCTTTTAGTAAAGGCTTTAGAGATAAAACTGTCATTGAAACCATCCTCAAGTGGTACTAGTGTGGGAAGAGACCTAAAGCAGCATAACCAAGGATTTGAAATCTGTACTGACTTTCTTAAAGAAGGTACCACAGAAACTACAGCCTGAATCTAACAGAATTAACTGCCTGCTATCTCTACCAAATCAACACCTCAAAAGAACCAAGGTGTGATTTAAACTTACTCAACAAGAGGTGCCAACATCCATATGATCTAGATGTTGGGATTATAAAAAAAGATTTTAAAGCAGCTATTATAAATTTGCTTCCTTAGATGAAAATAAACACCTTGGAAAAGAGTGAAATGTTAAAAGTTCTCAGCAGAGTAATAGAAACTAAAAAGGAACCCCAAATGGAAATTATAGAGCTGAAAAATTAAATATAAGAAAAATTTAAATGTCACCATATGAGCTCAATAACAGAAGAGTGATGACAGTGGAGTCAGTGAATTTTAAGATAACTTAATATAAATTATTTAATCTGATAAAGAGAAAAAAGTTAGAGAAAATATGAAAAGAGCCTGAGGACCTGTGGGATAACATAATAAATTGAAGATTAATATCACTGATGTTCCAGAGGCACAGAAGAAATATAGGTATAAAAAAATTTCAAGAAATACTGGCTGAAAATTACCCAAATTTGGTGAAAGAAAAAAAACCCCACAGATTCAAGAAGATCAAGGAGCTTAAAATGAGATTAACTCAAAGAAAATCATGCTCAGACACATTACAATAAAACTATTGAAAATCAAAGACAAGAAAATTTTGAAAACAGCTAGAAAAAACAGCTTGCTCATAGGGGAACAGGAATTTGAATGACTATAGATTTCTCGTGAGAAATCATGAAGAACAAAGAGAATAGAAAAATACCTTTAAAATTCTGGGGGAATAAAAAGAATTGTCAACTCAGAATCCTATAGCCAGTGAAAGTATATATCAGGAATCATGATGAAATAAAGACATTCCCAGATAAGAGATAACTAAGATAATTTTTCACCAACAAATCTTTTCTTTAAAAAGTTAAAGTTCTTCAGGCTGAATAGAAATGATACAGAAGAATATTTTGGAATTCAGGGAAGATTTCAGACTAGAGTCATCTACTTTGCCACCACTTGTGATGAGATCAGGAAGGGAGGACCCCAGCTTCTTCTTCTTGGGGTGCCCTACCCAGAAATATCACTTGAGGAGAATTGGGAGGCAGCAGGAGACTCCAGGAGCCATCAAAGAGGTTGGGAGCAGTGGAGAACAAGCACAGAAGGCAAGTGTTTCCATTCTGGCAGAGGCTGACTGGTTTGGTGGTGGATTTCCGACACAGAAGGTCTGCCTTGCAGGCGTTTTTTTGTTTGTTTTTTTTTGTTTTTTTTTTGTTTTGGACTTGGGAAGTTGATGTAGCTACTTTTGGAAATCCTGGGTGAGCAAGTTACCTTAAATAGTGCCCAGGGGCTGGGATTGAACATAGCTCAGGTGGAGCATAGGTCTCACCATTCAGTTTCTTGCTGGGTGTAGCCACTGTGGGAGAGCTACCTGGGAGGAACAGCCTGCAGGCCCTACTGCAAGTCTGGTTCTGGCATGTCTGCTGACCTGGGCAGCCACCCATGGGGAAACTTGAACAGAATCTGATCTCCTGGGAAAGCCACTGCATAGCCAAGGAACACTGTTTGGAAAAGTCAAGGTGTCCATTAAGTAGACTGATGAGAGCTTCATATATATATTTCTTTTCTAAAAAATTTTCCCCATAGATTTTTCTTTCCTTTTTTTAATATACAATTTTTAATTGTTTCTTTCTTCAATAGACACCTTGACTTTTCAATTTCCTTTACATATTATTTCTATTTTTCTGGTATGTTTTATTCTTTGTCAATCTGTATTCCATTTATGGAACACAGCCTCACTTTCAGGTCTGGGCTGGGATGCCAGAGGATGGCCTGGTTCAAGTAGGCTTGATCCTCTGATCTGTAGAGTGGTCCTTTTAGCTTTGGCCTTTCAAAGGACCATATTCTTAGGTCCCCACTGTGACATCATGCTGGATTTTATTTTCTTCTTTTTTTGGTGGAGATGTGGTCTTGCTTTAGCTTAGGTTAATAAAGAGTGCCTACCCTCAAGGGACCTACCCATCCCAGCTCTCCAGAGGCAAGGAATTGTGGGTGTGGGTCAAAGCACCCTACTAAACACCACTATTACTCTTGTATCTCTCTCTGTTATTCTTTCCTTTGTTTCAAGCTTGAGTTTTACCCCTTTTTCTTTTTCTTTTATCTTTCTATACTCCTTTGGTTTTCACTCTTGTCTTCCTTGTGGTCCTATACCAATAGGACACTACAACACCTAAGCACAGAGACAAGACAATTTAAAGACAAAGAGGAAGTAAAAGGAAAAAGCAGGGAAAGTAAATAGACAATAAGAAAACATTTACAAGGAGGAGCCAATATAAAAATCCTGACAACATGAAAAAGCAGAAGAGAGCAACCCTCGGCAAGAGATCATGAAGTAGCTATTGTAGAGGATTCCACCTATAAAGAAGTGATAGAAATTATAAAAGGGGAAATTAAAATATGTATGATAAAATTAATGAAGGAAACTTCTGAGAAAGTGGAAAATAACCAAAAGGAAATTCAAAAACAGAATCAGATAAATGATCAAAAATATAAAGAATGTAGAAAGGATATACTGGAGATTAAGGAATTGAAGAAGTCAATCATGGAACTTAAAGATGCACTAGAAACTATTAATAATAGATTAAACTATGGAGAAGAAAGAATTTCAGAGCTAAAGGATAAAGTTCTTAAGCTAACAAAGGGAGTTAAAGAGGCAGAAAAGAAGACAGAGAAAACATAGCATATGCTCAGAAAATTATGGGACTTTATGAATCATTCAAATATATGAATTATAGGTATCCCACAGGGGTAAGAAGAACACCCCAGACCAATAAAGGCCCCATTAGAGGATAACATCAATGAAAATTTCCCAAGTATCAACAAAGATTCCAACAGCCTCCTTTTATAGGGATATTGAACTCAGGTCATCGCAACAAAAACAGAGCTTCTCCAAGACACATTGTCACGAACCTCTCCAAAGTCAAGAGAAAAGAAAAAATTCTGTGAGCAGCCACGCGTTAAGAGCCAAATGAGCTGCAGTCACAGATCCATCAGGGTGACAGCAGATTTCTCAAATGAAACTATTCAAGCCAGAAGAGAAATATCATCTATATTTAACCTTAAACACAACTATTATCAGCCCAGAATTCTATATTCTGCTAAACAAAGGTTTAAAATCGATGGAGAAAGAAAATTTCTAACTGATATAAAAACATTGAGGAAATTTGGCACAAGACCAGCTCTGCTGGAAATAATTAAACCTATTCTACACACTGACAATCACAATGGACCACCAGCAAAGTAAACACCGAAAAGTAAAGGACAAACCCTAACTACCACAATGACACAAAGGATAAAACTAAGTAATGGATGTTCACTGAGATGAATAGAACTCCACCACACTAATCAATTCTCTCAATAAATGCAAATGGTTTGAATTCCCCACTGAAGAGGCACAGCCTGGCTGATTGGATATAAAAGCACAAGCTGGGGGCAAGATGGTAGTTGAGATGGTCGCGTAGCCCATCCCCACAGGACACCAAGTGAGAGGGAGGGAGCTCTGGATCTTTCCCCATGTGAATTATTGGAGTGGATGGACAGCTGGAAATGAACAGCGAATTGGTAGATCATTGTGTTTGAGGTGTAGTTCAAAACCACGGACTCTGCTATAGTCTTTTCCCCTGACTGGCGGAGAAGTGGCAGCCAGCCCCTCCCACAGGGAAGAGAGCAGTTCTCAACTTGCAAAACCTAATTGATACAAATTCCATTGAAGCATGGATTTCAGAGTTTGGCAACCAGAAAGGAGTGCTGCTTGGAGCCATAGAGGACTGGGCAGCCCAAGCGAGAGATGAGGGGAGGGGACCCTGCTGGGAAACAGACATTTTGAAATCTCTGAAATGGCGAACACCTTTTTCCCAGATGATTGAGAGTAATTGATCCTACAGTGCCATCTCAGGTGAGGAATCCTGGTGCGGTCTGGCTTTGCAGGGTGCACAGGGATTTGGGGTTTGGAGGAGACACTCTGAGCTGTGGAAATCGGTGAACAGGGTCCCCATGCACTTCAGCAGTGGAAAAAGTGGCAGTTCAAAGTGGCAGCAGCAGCCAGCTGCGGCTGTGGAGCCCCTCCCCCTCCGCCGCCAAAGTGGCTACAGCGAGCAGGCTCGCCCATGGCTGTTTGCAGCCACCAGTTTGTGAAAGAATAGGAGGGCACAGTGGAGAGATTTATGATGTGTGGACACTTACACCAAATTGGGAGGTCGGATGGGAGTGCCATCTGGAGCAGAACACCCAAAGTAGGGCAACTTTTGGAATGCAAACAGGCGGAGAAACTAAAAAAAAAAATGGTGACCGGCCTGTTAGAGTGGCTTCCATAGTAACAAACTCAACTCTGAATCACATATAAGCCTGGGAACCACTCACAGCACCATTTGGTGTCTGCAAAGTATATTGCATCAAAAATTTATTCCACTAAAGTTTACTTCTACCGCTTACATAAAGACATGTATTTCTATATATATACAAGAATAGCATTTCTGTGGTTGGTGTTTTTTTTTTTTATATATATATCATTTTCTCGGAGGAGTCACTGATAAATAATTTTTTATTTTACTTTCTTTCCATAGGTTATTTTTATTATCTTCTATTTTCAATTGTATTTTTCTTTTTCCTTTCTTCTATTTTGTAACCCTTTTACAAACACTACTTTCTTTTTTCTCTCTCCCCTTCCTCTTCTTCCCTTCTTATAGATTCTAAGAGTGCTTACATCATTTTTTTTTAGAGGCTTTTCTCTTTTTTTCTCTTTTCTCAAGTATTTTAAAAGTATCATTTTTATAGTAGATTTTTTGTTTGTTTCATTCTTTGTTTTTCTTTGTTATGTTTTTTTTGTGTGTGTGTTTGTTCTGTTTTCTCTGTAGGTCTGTGGGTTTCTGAGTGTTGGGTGCATCTGCGGGCTGTGTGCCTGGTAGCCCTCTTACTTGTATATTAGCTCATTTGTTCTCAAAGTGATTGGAGTTGTAAATGGTTTCCTTGTCACCTTGACCCTTCAGTCTTCCCCCTCCCCTGGTCTGGAAGTCTAGAAGTTCATCTCCTCCAGAATCCAGATTGTTTGCATTTCCTAGCTAGGACCGAGCATTGCATAGATGGTGGCTGTTCTGCTTTGCTGTTCTGGTGAATCCAGTAACTGTACAAGAAGACATAGAGGGAAAGGGGACCATCCTGGGCCAAAGATAAAGAGTATCTCAGCAGCAGACAGAGGCTAGGGTTCCCACACTGAGGGTGGATGGTCAGAAGCTGCTGAAGTATAGGAACCTAAGAGGAGGCACCTTCTACCCAACTTCAGCATTAGTAGAGTAATCCTGCTGTGGTCTAACTTTGGACAGTCATCTCCCCATCTCTGTGGTCTTGCAGAGGGAGCCATATCTCGCCCTATAAGGATTCCAATACTGCAAAACAACAGCAACAAAGGTGCAGTGGCTGAGGGAGAAATTCCTTTGCTGTCTGGATATCCTCAGGTTTGGACCGAGCTCAGGTGGAAATTTCTTCAGCTGCCATTGAACACCTGAGGCAGACAGATCCCAGCCTCCCCTGCTGGATGGTGGTAGACTGTGATAACCTCGAGGAGGAGGCAATGACCTCATTTTGACTCCAGTAGGCGCATTTGCCCATTTTTTTTTTGGGCAGAACAGGGAAACAGAGACTGGGTTAACAAAGTCTGCCAGAGAGACTACCAGAAACTGGGGTGACCAAAATTCGGTGGTGAAAGATGAACAAGGTGAGGTAAGAGGCACCAATCCCCAGGCTCTAAACCTCCTACTGTACAGGCATTTCTGACTCCTTGGAACAGCGAAGTTGCTCAAATCTCACTTGAGCTGCCAATATCCCCTAACATTTAGTTGCTGGAGCCCTCCTGAGCTTTCCAGCCAGAGTGAGGGGGGCTATTGGGGACAATTGATCTGGAACTCTTGAACCATAAAAATTATCCAAGAACCCTCCAAGGTGGGTCCCAGGGTTTTCTGTAGTGGGAAGGTTTGTTTGTCCTCTTACAGAAACTACTGGTGGGGGAAAGAATGTCCTAGGTGCTTGTATTTCACTGAACATGAGTCTGCACCCGAGGATTACTGAAACACTAGGATTTAACAGAAATCAGCTGGATACAAGACAGAGCCACCTATCCCCACTACACTATTTAGGCCTGTATTGTCACAGACTGTAGTACTGTACAGGCACTTTGCAAAATTGTAGAGGAAAAGCTGCAGTCACCATCCCAGTTCCTAGATGGACGGCTGGTCAACCACAACCGTAGAAGCTTCCAGTCCATTTTCACTGACCTGCTCATCTAGCTAAAAACTGAAAAACAATCATGTGGAAGAATCAGAGGAAAAACTCTGGCAACATGAATAAACAGATCTGTGCAACTCCCCCAAAGAATAACAAACCATCCAATCCAGACAATCCCATTGACAAACAGATTGCGGAGATGTCTGAAATCAAATTTAGAATCTGGATTGCAAACAAGAGCAATAAAATGGAAACAAAGATGGAGGCAGAGACTGTAGGGTTAATTCAGAAGATGTCTCAAGAATTCAACCAATTCAAAGACAAAATGAGCAAAGATTTCAACACTTGAGACAAGAAGTTGCAACCCTCAAAAATATGAGAAATACAGTAGAAGCCCTCAGCAACAGAATACAGCAAGCAGAAGAAAGGATTTCTGACACTGAAGACAGAGACTTTGAACGCTCCCAAATGCTCAAAGAGGTAGAGAAATGGAAGGCAAAAACGGATCATTCTCCAAGAGAGCTCTGTGATGACTCAAAGAAAACCAATGTTTGTCTTATAGGGATACCCGAAAGCAACGAACTGGCTACACATGACACAGAGTCACTTCTTGTTGAGATTATGAAAGAGAATTTTCCAGACATACCTAGAGACTCTGAAATTCAGATAGCAGACAGTTTCAGAACCCCAGCATGACTCAAACTGAATAAGACATCCCCCAGACACATCATAGTTAACTTCACTAAAGTTAACATGAAGTAGAAGATTCTAAAACCAGCCAGATGCAAGAAATCCATTACATACAAGGGGAAGAATATTAGAATAACTGCAGATCTCTCTGCTCAAACATTTCAAACCAGAAGGGAGTGGACTTCGACCATCAACCTCCTAAAACAAAATAACTTCAAACCCAGGATCCTCTATCCAGCCAAACTGAGTTTCATTTATGATGGAGAAATTAAATACTTTAACGACATCCATATGTTGAAGAAATTTGCCATAACTAAATCAGCTCTTCAGGATATCCTCAGACCTATCCTCCATAATGACCAGCGCAAACCTCCACCATAAAAGTAAACTCAAGCAGAAATTTGCGAACACATATGAAACTCTACAATGGTGAAAGTACACAAATAACCCACTCCACATGTGAGTAGCTTATCTTTACTTACAATTAATGTAAATGGTTTAAAGTGTCCTCTAAAGAGGCACAAGTTAGCTGAATGGATACAAAATCTTAAACCAGATATCTGCTGCATACAAGAATCTCATCTTAGCTTAAAAGATAAATATAGACTCAAGGTGAAGGGATGGTCATCTATATTCCAGGCAAACGAAAAACAGAAAAAAGCAGGTGTTGCAGTTGTATTCACAGATACAATAGGCTTTAAACCAACCAAAGTAAAGAAGGATAAAGACGGACATTTCATATTTGTCAAAGGTAATACTCAATATGATGAGATTTCAATTATTAATATTTATGCACCTAACCAGAACACGCCTCAATTTATAAGAGAAACTCTAACAGACATGAGCAACTTGATCTCCTCCAGCACCATAGTAGTCAGAGACTTTAACACTCCTCTAACAGTGTTGGACAGATCCTCCAAAAAAAAGGTAAACAAAGAAGTCATAGATTTAAACTTAACCATCCAACATTTGGACTTAATGGACATCTACAGAATATTTCATCCCAACAAAACGGAATACACATTTTTCTCATCAGGCCATGGATCATACTCCAAAATTGATCACACGTTAGGTCCTAAGTCTAACGTCAGCAAATTTAAAAAAATAGAAATTATCCCTTGCATCTTCTCAGACCGTCATGGAATAAAAGTTGAACTCAATAACAACAAGAATCTGCATACTCAAACAAAAACATGGAAGCTTAACAACCTCATGCTGAAGGATACCTGGGTCATTGATGAGATTAAACAGGAAATTTCCAAATTTTTGCAACAAAATGACAATGAAGACACAAACTATCAGAACCTATGGCATACTGCAAAGGAAGTCCTTAGAGGGAAATTTATAGCACTGCAAGCATTCCTCAAGAAAACAGAAAGAGAGGAATTTAACAACTTAATGGGACATCTTAAACAACTGGAAAAGGAAGAAGATTACAAATCCAAACCCAGCAGAAGAAAAGAGATAACCAAAATTAGAGCAGAATTAAATGAAATTGAAAATAAAAGAATTATAGAACAGATCAATAAATCAAAAAGTTGGTTTTTGAAAGGTCAATAAAATAGATAAACCCTTAGCTAACCTAACCAAGAAAAAAAGAGTAAAATCTCTAATCTCATCAATCAGAAATGGTAAAGACAAAATAACAACAGATTCCTTAGAAATTCAAAACATCCTCAACAAATATTACAGGAAACTTTACTCTCAGAAATATGATAATCCAAAGGAAATTAACCAATATTTAGAAGCACGTCACCTTTCAAGACTTAGCAGTAATGAAGTGGAAAAGTTGGACAGGCTGATATCAAGTTCTAAAATAGCATCAACTATTCAAAAACTCCCTGAAAAGAAAAGCCCGGGAACAGATGGCTTCATGTCAGAATTTTATCAAACGTTTAAAGAAGAACTAGTTCCTATATTACTCAACCTTTTCCAAAATATAGAAAAAGAAGGAATACTACCCAACACATTCTATGAAGCAAACATCACCTTGATCCCCAAACCAGGAAAAGACCCTACAAGAAAAGAAAATTATAGAGGAATTTCACTAATGAATATCGATGCAAAAATATTTAATAAGATCCTAGCAAACAGAATT